>VWYH01003353.1:1034071-1182582 GCA_013399365.1 Pampusana beccarii
CCGAGCCGGCCGCCGGCCACAGCAGCGGGAAGGACGCTCGCCCGCCCCGCGGGCTGGGGGACAGCACAGGTAGGGGCTGCCGGGGGCGGAGGGCGGGGGTCCTGGGCAGGGGGTCGCTGTGACACAAGCATCCTCGGCAGCAGCGCCGCCTGTTTGGAGGTCGGTGCGTGGTGTTGAAGAAGAGCACTCGGGAGGCGAGCGGCTCCTCTGATTCATCCCTTTTATCCGAGGCGTTTCCAGCAGCTCGCTGTGATTTTCCCATTAGCGGGCTCCATCCACAGCCCAGCTCCCCAGTCGTGTTCCACACCGCGATGCGTTTGCCCAGCGCTGTCTGCTGCGCGGACATGGATGGGAAAGCTGCTTCCCATTTATTTCAGATTATATTTGTTATTGCCGGTATGAAACTGTGGGATACCGTTGTATAGTTTACCAGATTTATTCACTGTGCATCGACAGCTTTTAGCCCGCAGTGATCTTCTAGTTGAATCAAAAAAGAATTTTATGGCCTAATCTTAATCCCAATTAATTTATCTAGCCTGCCCTGCTTGGCAGGGAGAGACAAGCCAACCATAATGTTGTTCCTGACTTAGAGTAGTTATTTATAGTGGTGCAAAAGCTCCCAACCTACACACCTTTTAGAAATACGCTGGAATCGGCTGAGTGAATTAGCAAGGGAGTATCGATAACGACTGCCAGCGAGAGCTGCAGCGGCGCGGCCGCCTGCGCCCTCGGCAGCACGTGGGACGGTGGCCCTGGGCACGTGCTTAACGGGGTCGGCGGCATCGTTTGGGTGAGGACGAGCTGCCGCGTCCCTCCACATCCCTGCCGCGTCCCTCCACATCCCCCCACATCCCTGCCGCGTCCCAGGACGAGTGTTTTGGGAGCCGGCGGCCGGTGCCGTGCCGGAGCACCGGCCGCGGTTTTGCTGGCGATGCGCCTGTGCGAGGCTGTGCATTTTTCAAGCCCTGCTCCTCTCTGTTGTGTAAGCTTTAGCGGCTGGAAGTGTTTGTTCTCTGCTGGGAAAAACATATGGCTACAAATTAGGATTAGGTAACTTGTCTGTACTTTTTATTTGCCTCAGCGAGCATCGCAAGTCCTCCTCCTGTACGACAGGAGCGCGCGGTGGGCAGGGAGGGGTGCTGCTCCGCAGCTCGTGGTCCCTCAGCTCTCTCTGGCTGCAGCCCTGGGGAGTCCTGCTGGCAGCACCCGTGGGAGCTGGGGCCCCCTGGGAGCCGGCAGAGCCACCCCAGGGTCCCTCAGCCAAGGACACACCAGCACATCGCGCCAGCCCATCGTCGTTCCCGTCGGGTCGGGTGCTGTCATCGTGCTAATGAAGGTGTTTCTGCCCCCGTGTCCCCCCCTTCCCTCGTGCGTCGCCAAAGGGGCTCGTACTGGGTGCTGCTGGGGCCCGTGGGTGCCCGGGCTGTGCGCAGGCAGCAGTGCTCGCCTAGATGAGCAATTAAAGCAATCTCGCTCAGTTAGCTCGTCTTCTCACCCCACTCCTCCTTGCTGATGAAGTGAGAAGAAAAAAAAGCCAGAAACAATGTCTCTGTGACTCACGAACATCAAAAACAAGCTTAAAAAAATGCCCTGGAACAGCAAACACTCGGCTTGTAGGTAGGAGAGAAGGCGGAGGAGAGATCGCTTGTGGTGTCCGGAGGGGAAGGAGAGGCTGTGGGGGCTGCGGGTGCTGCCGCGGGGTGCTTGGGGTGCCCCAGCTCAGGTGCGTGTCCCGGTGCCACCCCTGCCCGCCTGGCAGAGCCGATGGCACTCAGATGGGATGCGATCTGCTCACCCAAGCGTAGTTTATGCTTATGCTTTTCAAAAATGCGCTTCCTTTTTCGGGGGCTGTCATAATCATTTTACGGTGGAGCGTGGAAGGAGAGAAATAATTAAAATTCCAGCGTGCTGCAGGAGGCAGGGGCTGCGAGGAGCTTTGGCCGGGGCGGCCGCTCTCCGTGTGGGCTCCTCCGCCCAGGCAGAGCATCCTCTGTACCGCGGGCTCCGCCAAAACAGGATAAAGGAGAAGAATGAATCAGGGGCTGTCAGAGCTCAGGCATGAATTGCGCTCGCTGGGTTGTCTGAGGCTCTCCTTTCAGTATTATTAGAATAAAGCCGCCTTTAATTAAACCTTTAAGTGCTTTGTAAGGCAGAAGACTTTATTTGCCGTCTGCTGCTCTTAATGGTGATTTGATCGCCAGCACGCAACGTGTTTGGCGTCGTGCTCTGTGCGCTGGGCAGGAGCCGGGGCTCGGTGTTTTGGGAGGTGAGGGGCTGGGGGCACCCGCTGAGCTCACGGGTCCCAGCCCCCCCGCCGCTGGCCGGGAATAAATAACAACCATAAAGAGGCGTTTGCTTCCCCGCCAGGAGTACCCGGCCTTCAAAAAGAAGGTGCAGGAGAAGGGGCGCTGGGTGCAAGGAGATAGCGGATGCAAAAGGCTTCAAAGGAATTAATTAAAGATAAAATGTGTTTAAAAGAAGACCCTGGGCGGTCGGGCTGGAGCCGCCTCTTTGATGCGCCGAGCAAAGGCGTGGGAGCCGTCGCAGCCAGGGGGCCGGGGGCATCTGTGGGGCCATCGCCCCCGTCCTGGGGGATTCCTGCGTCAGCTCGGAGGAGGCTCTGCCCTGAGGACCGAGGGTGGTGGCTGAAGCAAGAAAGAGTCCCGGGCCCGGGGATGAGCGTGGCCGCCAGCCGAGCTCTCTGGCAGGAGCGGCGCTCGGTCTCGGCGGGATTAGCAGATGTTGTGCGTGTGCGCCTGCACCCACGTGTGTCTAAATGAGCCAGAACCCCTCCGCTGCTGCTCTCAGAAGTATTTATGGCTCGGTGATATTTGCTGTAACACCTGAGAAGATAAGTCCCAGCGTCTTTAGCGTAAGCCACTAGGATCATCGTTCTTGGCAAGAATATTTCTCAGCAGCAGCGGGATATTCTCCTCTCATCAGTCCGACCCAAAACACCAGGAGGTTTCCAGGAACCTTGGTGTGGTTTTTGGTTGTTTTTTGGTTTTTGGGTTTTTTTTGCTGAGGAGCTGCATTTGCACTTCAGGATGACTGACGCTCGCTGAGCTGAGATTTGGGGCTGATCGCCTGATTTACCAGGTGGAAACCGAAGGGCTCTGCCTGTGCAGGCGGGGGGGCTGTTGGGGGCAGCCCCAGCGCGGTTTCCAGCACAGCAGGCGAACCGGCTTTGCGCTGGAGCAGGGTTTTCCAGGAAGGCTCCCCTCCTGTATCTAACCCTCCTGGTGTTTGTGAATTCTTTTTCTTACAAGCTATTACACGGTAGCAGTGCTGGTGTTAGGGCAGAGTCCGTTCCCCCCGGGAAGGGCCGTTTGTGTCTGTGATTGCTGCAGGGCAGCCACGCAACGCTCCTGATTGAGTTTTTGTGTCCCAATGCGGTTTTATTGGGTAGCTGGGGCTTTCGGGGGCCAGACGTGTTCTCTGGCGGCTGGGCAGGCGGCAGCTCTGGGTCCAGCTGGTTTTCCCCAGGTCCCTGCGATGCTCGGGAGGAGGGAGGTTCGGGAGGGATGGGACGGGACGCGGGGCAGGAGCAGGGACACAGTCCGTGTGGCAACGCGGGACATCTCTTGGTTTCTTCCACCACTAACTCAGGATGATGCGCTGCAAAATGAAATGGAGCTGTTTTTTCCTTTTTTCTCTTTTTTTTTTTTTAAATTTCATGCAACTTAGAGGCCTTGACGAGGGTCCTCAAAGAGTTGCGGCTCGTAGCTGTTTTCTTGGGAAAATGAAAAATACGGTCTCCCCAACCAGAGCTGTTGAAATAAAGGCCTTGGGGGATAGAGGTTCTCTTTGTTTTTAATTAAGAGCCTATATCTCCTGTTCGCTGCCATTGCGCACTTCTGCAGTAGCGAGACATTAGTCTGGAATGGATTTTCTCATGGAATTAATTCCGTTGATGCAGAGGTGTCTGAGAGCCGTTTCAAAAGGTGGTCAGAAAGGCCAAAACTCAGCGCTTTCATCTCGGTGGCAAATATATGGTCTTTAAAATAACATACGAAGAAAGCCCTGGCGTTTGCTTGCTTTGAAGAAATTGCCTTTTCTGGGGGATGTGAGGAGCCTGCAGTTGTGTTTTGCAGGTTGATGCGGGTGCTGCCCATGGGGATGCTGAGGCTGGGTCTCCCACCTTGGAGGGGACCAGAGCTCGGACAGTGCGAGAGTGGAAAAACCCAGCGATATTTCAGCGTTTCCAAGGGTTCAAAGAGTGCCTTTGAAGAGCTTTCCCTCCTGGCAGGCGACACATTAAATTCTGCTGCACTAGCAGAAGCGCAGGGGTTTGGACACACTTTCAATTCCATTAAATACTTCTCGTGTAATTACCCTCGAGTTAAATGGTCACTGCGTCAAATCGGCTGGTAAAAGCCTTGTCAGAGGAGCCGCTGGCGGTCCCCGCGCCGGGACGCGGCGCTGCCGGGACCAACTCGCCGAGCATCCCGTCCCGACCTGGCCTTTGCCGCTTTCCTCACCGCTTATTAACGTGTCGTTAAGTGACCGCAGGTTCTGCAGCTCCCTGGCGTTGCAGCTGTGCCGTTTGAGGCGTTTGCCACGGAGACGAGCAAATAAAACTGAGGCGCCGTAACTCCTGCTGCCAGGTTCTTGCCCACAGCTGGCCCCGCGTTTTGGGGCGCGGGCGTTCGCTGTGAGTTACGGGCTCAGCAGAAGGCAGGAGAAGGGCAGTTCTGCTTTACGAGCTATTGATTTTATCCTCCAGGTCCCTTTCCTCCAGACAGACTGGGTTCCTAGGGCCGTGTTTAAAATACCGCGTGCTCTTCACAGCCGTCTCTCGCCTCCCCCGGCGCTGCGTCCCTGGCGGGATGTTCTGCTCTCCCTGGATGCCCCATCCATTACCTCCTTCTCCTGCAGACTGGATGTTTCTCTTCGATTTTGCTCCGTATGGTTCTTTATATTTCTTTGAAGACCTAGAGGAAAGGATCCGATACATTTGCAAAGTAAGAATAAAGACCTGTTAGTCTTTATTGCAGAGGGTATCGCTACAGGGCTTCCCAGGGAGTCATCCCAGTTGCCCATCAAGTCCCTTTCCCTCGTTCCATCGCTGCCGTTGTTGATGCTGTTGGGAGAAACATTTCCCATCCCCTTAATCCCCCCGGGCTCTGGTGCAGAATTAATATGCGATGCAAAGGATCTTGCTTCTGTGCTGGTACATATGGCAACTTATGTATGTGATGGAGTCTAAAATTATCCAGTCCTCCTTCAAATCCCTGTGTCCTGCTCCAAAGAGCTGCCATCCTTCCCAGTGCTCAGCCACCTGCAATCTGTTCTGCCAGCGCCTTTCCCATTATGTAAGTGCAAGGATTAATTGCATCGTTAGGTTCTCCCGTGTCCCTGCCGCCTCTGCCTCAGCTCCCATCTTTGCAGAAGGGCTCTTCGTTTCCGACGCCGCTTCTGTTTTCAAAGGAATTGGGCACTGGGTTGTTTTTATTTTATTTTTAGAGTCTTTCCTTTTATCTTTTTCAGCAGTGTCCCACTGGGAGCTGCTCCAAGATTGCCACAAAGGATGTGGCGGGGTGGGCACCGCTCGGGCTGCGCTCCTCGGCTCTGTCGGGACACGGCTCCCGTTGGAATGGTCCTCAGGGACCCGAAACATGGGCCAAGGGGCCTTTCTCTGCCCCTCGCCTTCCGCTGGTGGCATCTCCTTGTGAATTCCCTCGGGAAATGAGAGCCGGGGCTGCTCCTGCCAGCGCTTCTCAAGGAGCCGTCACAGCGCGTTCGGACCGAGGAAATGGGTCATTTGCAAAATACGTGCTTGAGTCGAGGGAGAAAAAGAACTCTGATCATCTGTCTGTGGCGTGGCCGACGTCTGCTCCGGACCACGTCCTGTCCTCAAAATCCGTCGGGATCGCTGCTCCGTTCTCCAGCTCTTCTCCCGGATCTCTCCGTAGCGAATCCGCTGGCAGAGCAGAGTGGGCGCTGGGAGTGCCAGGTGTGTGTTTCCTTGGGAAACCCTCCTGCTTTTATTTTGGAGGTGAGTGCTTTTGCCTCCCCAGGTGCCAGCACATCACTCACCTCCTTCCCCAGCAGCGATCGCTGCCCGAGCGCTTGGCTCTGGGTGTGTTTTGGCGAATCAGACTCGCCGAAGGTGACCTTGGTTTTATTGTATTAAACTGTCAAGACTCACATCTCTGAGCACTTGATTTACGCCTGGGATGCGTCCTGGCAGCAAAGTCCGCGAGCGCTCCCTAGAAAGGTGTCGCTGCCGGCCGGCCTGGCGGCTCAGGACCCGGGATGTCACGGTCTCTGCGCCCGAGCGGGGTCCGCGCGCCTCCTTCGCGGTGATGCCGGCAAGGGGGAGCTGGTGGACCCGGGCAGGCTGCTGCGAGGCGCGGAGCGGGGCACGCGTGGCCGCGGCAGGGACACCGAGGGCCGGGGCTGCTCCGTGTGCGGGGCGGCCTCGGTTGAATGGCGTCTTTTTGCGGTTTCTGTGCCCGGCGCTGGGGCAGCGTGGCACAGCTCTCCGCCGAGCCTCCCCAGGCCAGGGGCCTTTTCCCTCCTGGTTCGGGGGGGTTCGCGGTTCTTCGGGGACGCGTGGGCTGGCGTGGGACGCCGTGTCCCCTGCGAGGTGGCGGCTCCTCCCCGGAGCCGCCTGAGGCCGCAGCAGCTTTTCTGCCTTGATGAGTTTTGTGGGCAGGGACGGAACCCCCGGGACACGGGGGCGAGCAGCGGGGCGAGATCACAAATTCCAAGGGAGTCAGAGCTTTTGTCCTTTGAGAGAAGGCGGCAGAGCAGCAAGTGTGATCGTGGTTTGAAATACCAGCGACAGAACTGCCCTGGCCTAGTTATCCAGCCCGGTGCTGGGGGCCTCGCACGAGCCGGCCTGAGAGCGGGTGCGCTGTGCCCAGAGCTGGGGAGCCCCGGCGTGGCCCCAAATCCAGGCGCTTTTCAGTGGCAATTAGCAGCGATTTCCCTGCCACGCACACCCGCAGGAGCTGGGAGCCCTGTGCATGTTTCGCACAGATGCACACACACACACACACACATATATATATAAAATCAAGTATATATAAAAAACTGCTTGTTTTCCTGTCGTCCTGACACTTATTTATTTATTAAAAATCTGATCCATCAGGAGCTGCAACATCTGTTTGTGAAAAATAGCACATCCTTGGGCTGCAGCCAGGAAAATCATTTCATTACAAAATTGCAACTGTAAAGAAGCACAAAATCACAAACATATTGTACATTGAGACGCTTTTGTTTCCAAACTCCTCATTAGGAATTATACACGAGACAAAATTATACCCTGTGTAAGGTGAACCGGGAGAAAACGAGCCCACCCGACCCCGTGAGCGAGCAGCAGGCGGTGCGGCGGTGCCGATCTCTGGTTGATCCGCACCCGCTGCAAGGCTGTGCTCGTGTTCCCCGGCCGCCCCGGAGGGGACGCGTCTCCACATCTCTTCCGTTCTTCGTGCCTAATTCGGGCTGACAAGGAACATACTTGAGAGGGTAGGAAATGAGAGGCCTGGCTTCCAGATTATTTTATGTAAGGCAGAGGGAGGGTTGTGTTGCTTCGGCCGGGGGCTGTGAACGGCCCAGCGGGGGGGTCTCTGTGCGGGGGGCTGTGCCGGGGGGGCTGTGTTGGGGGGCTCTGCTCGCAGCTGCCCGGGACCCCAGAATCACCCCTGGGCCCCCATCCCCACTGTCTCTCGTTTCTTCTCTCCCCAGGTCTGGCGGTTCATCAGATAATCACTATTACCGTGTCCCTCATCATGGTCATTGCTGCTCTGATAACAACTCTTGTCTTAAAAAATTGGTAAGGTCCCTCCTGGGTCTGCTGGGCTTGGGGGCGTGGGGACAGGGTGGGGACGGGGGTGCATTTCCAGCTGCGAGGGCTAAAGCCCTGGCATCCACCGGGGTGGCTTCAGAAAGACATTGCAGGAGAAAATACTGTTTTTTTAATACAAACCTGCAGAGGAGGCTGAGGCACCTGTGTTCGTCCACGACCCGCGGCTCCCCGGCTCTCACTGTGCGGTGGGTGGCCTTGGGGTCCGGCACGTGGCCAGGGCCGGGTGGTCGTGTCCCACGTGGACACGTGCGTGCTGCTGCTCGCGGTGTCACCTGCTGCGGTCAGAGCCGCGCGGTGGCCACGGCAGGACCTGTCCTGCGCCGGGTGGCGTCTCTGCCGCCTTTAGCGCAGCTTTGCAGCTGCTGCTGACGTCCCCAGCCTGGGTCAGTGACCAACAATTGCGTTTTCTGCCCTTGCCCACCCCTCCAGGGGCTGAGCAGCATCTCCTGACCCCTCGGGTGCCGCCGGTCCGAAGCGTGCCCGGTCCCCGGAGCACTCGTGTGCTCCTCCGGCTTCACTCGCAGTTTGTTCTCTCAGCACGGCTGGGCGGACAGCAAAATAGGTTAGCGTTTCGCTCCGGGCGCTCGTGCCTTTACCTGTTTTCCCAGGGACCTGCCCTACTTTGGGGTCAGCGGTGCTGGCACAACGATCCGGCTGCAGCCCGGGCCGGTGGCAGAGCTGCCACGTGGTGCTGCCGCGCTCGGTGGGGACGGCGGGTCTGTCCTTGGCACAGCAGCTGCAGTAACCTAATGCTGAAGCCAAAAAGGGAAAAAAACCTGACCTGGTGAAGATGTCTGTGTTCATGGCAAGGGTTGGACTGGGTGAGCTGGGGAGGTCCCTTCAACCCAAACTATTCCATGATTCTATGACTAGTGTAGAACAGAAATTGCTAAAATAAGTGAAATTGGGTGATCGCGGGGGGATGCCAGCGGGCGGGCACGGCCGGAGCCAGCCGTGTGCCGTATCCCGGCGGGTTTGCTTGACTCGAGCCTTTGCCAGACCGCTGTGGTTTGTCGCACTGCTCATTGGGCCCCCTCCGGCACTGCCCATGCCAGCGAGGGCAGAGCTGACCCTGAGCACGCGCTTGGTCCGCAGCCCCAGGGGGACACAGGCTCTACCCCGTCCTTTGGCTGTTGCTTGTCCCCTCGGGCAGGACAATGGCTGCAAGTGTCCTGCTTGCCGTGACTCCTCGTGGCGCCGTGGCAGAGCTGACGGCTGGTTTAGGGCTATCTCTGTTGCTCATGTCAGCGGGTGCGGAGCGGCTGTGTCCCACTGCTGGCAGATGCCACCGGCCCCAGGGGACCCCCGGCCCCTGGGTGTCCCTGTGCAGGCAGCACCAGCATCCCCAGCTCCCTCGGAGCTGCCATCTTCCGAAACCTCAGTATTACGATAGACGCTGTCAGTCCTGTTCAGAAAAAAGTGACATCTTAATTACATCTGACCCCTAACGAGGAGCAGCCCGATCTGGGGCTGCTTGTCCTGTGGGAGCCTCCGCAGGGGTCACTGGGAGCAGGGCCGCCCTGCCGCTGTCCCTCGCTGTCCCTCGGCCGTGTCACACCGGTTTCTGAGCCGATTTATGCCGATAAGTTAAAACCTCTTGGTGCCTCCCAAGTGGAAAGGGCTTCACTTCATTGTTCCCACCTCTGTCTTTTCACTTACAAAAACACTTTCATTTCCTGCAGGTGTAAACCTCTGACTTGCTAGCTAATTCCTCTGGTGGTAAAAAGCTTGTATCTAAAATTTACATTTGATCCTTAAAAAAAAAAGGCAAGCCGAATGACTGCTTGATTGTGGCTGCTCTTTCCAAAGTGCCCGAACTCTAATCTAATATTGAGTGACGTATAATTACCAACCGATAACGTGCGGTGCATCGTGTCCCCTCTCCTGTCCCCAGCTGCGCGCAGAGCGGGCGCCCGCGGCGCAACAGCCACCAGCGCAAGCTGGAGCAGCAGGAGGAGAGCTGCCAGAACCTGACCGACTTCGCGCCCCCCCGCGTGCCCAGCGCCCTCGACATCTTCACCGCCTACAACGAGACGCTGCAGTGCTCCCACGAGTGCGTCCGCACCCCCCTGCCCGTCTACGCCGAGGAGGCGTTGCGCTCGCCCGGGGATTATAAAACCACCTTCAATGGAAACAGGTGAGGCGGCGGTGCGGTGTCCCAGGGGTTGGGGGGCGGTGTCCCACGGGTTGGGGGGCGGTGTCCCACGGGTTGGGGAGCGTCGTCCCGTACCAGGGTCCACTGGCCCCTCTCCTCCCTGGGGAGATGATGCCCTGGCTCTCGTGGCTCTCCCAGCCGCCACAATGTTTGCCCACCCATCAGCTCAGTGTGGCCATGGCCACTGGACCCCTTGACCCCGATGCAGAGGGGGCTTGGCTCGGTGTCCCCTGTCCCCACGATCAGCCGGACCCCACGGTCAGCCGGACCCCACGGTCAGCCAGCCCTGGCCGTGTTCGGCACCACACGTTTCGGTTCCTGGCCGTTGCTGCCAGCACATAAATGCTGCTGGAGCCGTGTCCCAGCATCAGCGCTGCCTCCCAAGCAGCATCGGCAAAGCTGCTGGGTTGGAACGAGCGGGGTGGTTAATGGGAGAGCAGGCGGCGAGAGCCAAACCAACTGTGTGTCTGGCGTGAAATAACGATGCGTTAACCAGGGGCTTTGTAGCAGCTGGTGGTGCAGTGCAAGAGATGGGAGCCCTCGCTCCGCCTGCCCTCCCTGCACAGAGGGACGGGGACAGGAATGACCCCTCCCGCACCCTGCGCTGGCTCCAGAGCCTGTTGGCGCTTGTGCGGTTCCACCACACCATAAATGCACGTCCCCCATCAAAGCTAGAGGAAAAATCAGGAGTTTTGAGGGGAAAAAGTGAGTGACTGGTGCTGCAGGCAGCCTGGCTGGGCTGTGCGCGTGTGCCACCCGCAACCGGTGTCCCCTGCGCCAGGGACGGGAGCTGAAAGCCAACAGCTCAGTGACGTCCTTGTAACCTTCACCTGCGTGCACACGGGTTTGGCTGGGTCACGTTTTCCAGGGTTTCCTCAGATCCTGGCAGGCAGAGAATGGGCAGGGATTTTCAAACCATTTCACCGAACGTACCCATTGATGTTGATGTTGCTGTGAAGCCCAGGCTCATGCTGGGGGTGCCCGTGCTGAGGCTGGGGGGCTTTGTCGCTCTCTGCCCTCGGGTGATGCTTTCTGGGCCCCCAGACAGTTGCAGTCCATCCTTTTCTTCTTCTTCCTCTGCTTTGCACCACCTTGGTTTCCAGGACCAATAAGCACATTCAAAGCGTTACTGTAGAGGTGTTATTTTTCTCCTCTAACAAAGCTGATTTTTGCAGCAGGCCACCTCGGCTTGCTCCTGCTGTGTTACATACCGGCACGTGCAAGCCCCTTTTTTTGCTCACTGCAGACCCTCTTCTTCTGACCGGCATCTTATTCCCGTGGCCTTTGTGTCTGAGAAGTGGTTTGAAATCTCCTGCTGACTGGCCGAAGCCTGTTTGACTTCTGGGGGCAGGGCAGACGCCGTCGGGCTGTTTCCTGGTATGTACCGCATCCATCCTATGTCGTCTATCCTGCATCCATCCTGCGTCCATCCCGCGTCCCTCCTGCCTCCATCCTGCATCCATCCCATCCCCGTCGTCCCCTGCCCGCGATGCGCCGCTCCCCCCCGCCTGCTGCCGTCCTCCCGCTCCCGTCGGGGTTTCGGACCCGAGCAGGGTTGGCCCGCCCGGCCGGGATGGCCAGGCACATCTGCCGGGGATGAGACCTTGGGTACCAAAACGGCTTCTCCATGGAGGTGAATTACAGACGGGCTGAGCTGGAAGGCAGGGGCTGGGGTGGATGTGGGCTTGAGAGAGAAGGGTCCCTGGGGCAGCCTTGAACTTGAGCCTGACCGTGTGGTTCTAAAACCTTGACAAGCGATAGGAATTTCCGTGCTGTGCAATGGCCGAGTCTGTAATTAACCTCTTGTTGCATGATGGACAGCCCGTCTCGTTTGAGAGTCACGCACCCGCCATCACACTCCATCGGTACCCAAAAGCTCATTTGAAGATGTTTGCTGCCGTAAACACTTCCACGGTCCCTCTGCCAGGGTGGCGGGGTCTTCCTCCTCCTCCTCCTCCTCCTCCTCCTCCCGGTGCTCTGTGCAGCCCAGCCTGTGCACAGTCCCCAGCAGCTGCATTCACACCCGGTACTGCTGCAACCAGAGGGGAATAGCCCTGTTGTGCTGGTTTCAGTAGTACCTTTTTGAGGATTCTTTTATTTCTGAGTTGGCTTGAGCCGTTTCCTCCTCGCTGCGTTGCTGTGGAAGGCGGCACGGCCGCGGGCGCTGGCAGGACTGCAGCCGGGGCCGCTGTGTGCCGGCGCACCGCGGGGCAGCGGAGCCGTGCGCTCAGGTGGATTAATTGCTCTGTTCCGAGTCCCCGCTGTAATGAATCATATATTCCATGTAAATGAAATTTCCAGCCTTCCCTGACTGCCGCTGAGTCGGAGTAGCCTGTTTAACATTGTGCTCAGCTATTGAACATAGAAATATAATTAGATTAGCATGGAAGGGAATAAAAAGGGAAGAGTCTGGGCTGTGTCGGGGCAGCTGGTGAGGGGGCACCCGAAGCAGAAGCGAGGGGTTCGGCATCTGCTGCCGGTGCCTGTGCCCCCAGAGCCTCCCCGGCTGGAGGGGCTGCACTCTTCAATGCAAAAAGGCTCTTACTCCCCATCTATTAACATGCTCTCATTATTTCTTTTGCTGTGGCCGCTGGCTGGTGCTGAGGATGCCTTTGCAGCTCTGCTTTCCGGAGGAGAGGCTGCTGGAAAGGGAGACACAGCTCTTCGGGAGCAATGGCTGTTTCCTGACTGGCTTTTGCTGTGGCACCAACGTCACCTGAAGGTGACCTGGGTTTGCTGCCGAGTGGCTGCGTTGCAGGCGCAGGGATGCTCCAGAGCTCAGGGATGCTCTGGAAGAGCTCAGGGATGCTCCAGAGCTCAGGGTCCTCCAGAGCTCAGGGATGCTCCAGAGCTCGGGGATGCTCCAGAGCTCAGGGAGCTCCCCGCCGGAGCGGTTACAAACAGCTTTCTCTTCCCAGCGCCTTTGTCAGTGTGTGCAGAGAATGGAGGGAACACAGGGCCCCCCGCAGCCAGGGTGACCGGAGGGTGGGGGTCTCTGCAGGGTTAGACACTGCACCAGTCTCCGCAACGGAAACCTCTCTCCTTGGAAAGGCTTGAAGCACTTTATAGGTTTTAATTGATGGCACTTCACAGCTCTGAGCTGTCTAATAAGCAAATTAGTCCTGGCGAATGCGTAGAGTCAGAGCTGGAGGCAGCAGACGGACGATGCGGCCGGGGACAGGGATGGAGCACAGAGAGGGAACGTGGGCGTTTCGGGTCCGGGAGCCTGGTTGGAGCCTAACGTGGGCTCCACACGTTACGATCCATCGGCACCGTGCGAGGACCGAGCGTCGCGCTGCCCCAGCGGCAGCCGCACATCTGGCGGTGCTGGCGGCCCCGTGGGGAGCGGGAGCAGATGTGGGGACCCTGCGGCACCGCAGCCCCGGCAGCTGCGGCAGCGCCGGGCTCCTGTCGGAACCTGGTGGGGCCCCCGTGGTGATGCAGCCAGCAGATGTTGGCGTTGTGTCCTGGGGCCACAGCCAGCCCGGGCCAGCAGGAGCGACGGGAGGGTCCCTGTGCCACCGGCGCAGTCCCTGCGGTGCCAGCAGTGTCACCCTCACTGAGCAGCTGTTGGAGCTTCCCAGCAGATTGTCTCTGGAGTGGGGGGATGTCACACCCGGGAATGTCACACCTGGGGTGTCACACCCAGGAATGTCACACCCGGGGCTGTCACACCCGGGGCTGTCACACCTGGGGTGTCACACCCGGGAATGTCACACCCAGGAATGTCACACTCAGGGCTGTCACACCTGGGCTGTCACACCTGGGGTGTCACACCCAGGCAGCAGGCTGTAAGAAGCGAAGCCGTCGGTGCAGGTGGCAGCGGTGACACTGACAGCGGTGACACGGTGCTGAGGCAGAGGCAGGAGCAGCCGCTGTTTTGCAAACCGAAAGGTGACATTTGCTGAAGACTCAAGTGGCTTTGCCCGGGCACCACAGCAAACTGTGGCTGTTTTGGTTGGATTTCCGACTGGCTTTGGGGCTTTCTGAAATGAAGTTTGAGATTTCGCATTATTCTTGTCCTTAATCCCACTCTCTTTGACTGAAAAACCCCATGGAATGAGATTATACAAAAATCTGTAAGGTTGATCAAGCGCTGACCTACTTTGCACAAAGAGGCTATTTGGAATACAATATAAATTTTACATCCTGCAATGCATACATTAAATAGTATTCATCCAGAACTATGTAAATGTTCGGCATCGCTGTCAGGGAAGTGGCAATTTGAGACCTGAAAATTGTACCGGTACCGTAACATTGATCTGACCCTGGCTTTTGCACAAGGCAGTTAAAATTTACGGCGTTGTACGGTAATTCCGTGCTTTGAACACGGCGAGCAGCTGCTGTGCTGGCCCCGTTCTGCCTAACAACAGCAAATGGTTTGTATTAACATTAACAGATAATGAGTCATCATAAAAAATCCAGGCTTGTCTTTGGAGGAATAACAGCAGTCCCAACACAGCCCCGGTGCGGGAGATTAAGGACTCTGCAAAATCTGTCTTGCTAATTAAGACTTCAGTGTTGTTCTTGGAGATGCCGTATATTGGGCATCTTGCTTAAAAATAATGTTGAAGAAAGAAACCTTGAACATAGAGCATATTGCATATTCTCGATGCTAATAACCAGCCAGTCGGAGGTCACGGTGTAGATTGGGGCGTATATGTCCTGAGCACGCCATAGGCAGCACTTTGCATATGTTGTGTGTATATATCTCTATATATCTATATCTGCTGTATATCAAGCCTGCAGATGCCGCTGTCTCGGGCATGCTGAGCTGCATTAGGGCACGTATTGCTGTACATAAAGTCACGTACACGTAAAGCAAGTGGCCACACGCTAATGATGGGGAGTAATTGTCTTTGCATGAAGGTTTAAAGATTACATAGGGAGAGATATTTCAGAAGATGGCAAATAAATAGCTTAAGAAGAACTTCAACAGGATCTCTGGTTTTGATGCTTAACCAATTCTTTATTGATTCTTTAGGGCATTTAACTTTAGAAAATCTTATTAGTGCTCATCATCATCTTCTCATCTGCCAGAGCGCTGGCTGCTCCCGGCCCAAGTGTGAGAAGCCGCAGAACGCCGGGATGCTCAGAAATGTCAGGCTTTGGAGGAGGCCCCGGGGAGCCGGAGTGTGCAGTGGGGCACCCCCCGCCTCGTGCCCCCCCGCCCCACCTCCTGCACCCTCAGCAGCCGCGGGATGGGGCGCTGGTCCCAGTGCCCAGCGCGGGCTGGGACGGGAGGGCACCGGCACCGCTCCCCTCGCCCCTGCGCCCGCTGCGCTGCGGCCGGGCACCGCGGGTCCCGATGCCTTTCTCTGTCCTCATTTAATCTTTTGTCTTTCTTCTCGTCCTCAACAGGATTCCATTGGTGAACCTGTAAAAAATATAAAAAAAAAATAATGGGTTACCCGTACCTACCATTTCTGTTTACCAGTAGGAGACTCAAAGAGCAGCGTTCTATGGGCCAAATATATTTTTATAAAAATGAACACGCCTATAGGTAATTGTGTTTTTCAAAGAGCGCGTTTTTTGGAGAAGAGAAAGAAGAAAAGGTGGGCAAACAATCCCGTGGAGGAGGAAGAGGAACCGGCGAGGGACTGAGGGGAAGGACTGGGTGCCTGGACGTGGACTGACTCCGAACCTGTGCCAATAATACCATTATGTGCCATGTACCGAGGCAGAGACTTCGCCAGAAGCCGAAGCCAAGTCGATAACGCCTGGAAACGTTGTGGAGGACGAGGGGGGTGTCTCTTCTGGTGGGGTCATTCATTCCGGTCCATACGCATACATACATACGATATATGTAGAGAGAAAATATATATATACACACACAAACACTTTTTGTACTGTAGCAATTTTTGAAGATCTTAAATACGCATTTTTAAAGAAGATGTCATGGGCTAAAAGTCTAATTTCTTTAACACGCATAATACGAACTAGGTGGACTGATGTTTTCTACTTTGGCAGCTTGCCTTTCAAACCTATATGTGTATATATAAGTAGACATATATACATATATATACGTGTGTGTGTGTATGTATAAACATATATATGTATGTATACATATATATCTCTCTAGTTTTGGTTCTTTTGGGAACGCTTTCCCAGCGGGGGCTGCGCTGCCCGGGCTCTGGAGCGGGTGGGAAGCGCCGGGGATGGAGCCGGTTGTGGCTGCACGGACGCGTCTGCGCCGAATTCACCAAGTGCTTTCCTGCTGGAGGAGCTGACGGGAGCAGCGTTCCCAGGCTGCTCTGCCCGGAGCCTTCAGGGTGGGAGGGAAGAAGCCCGAAAGCCGGTGTCTGCCCGTTGTTTCGCAGGGTGGTCCCTGCGGTGCTGGTTGCGACGCTTTGGGACTGGCCAGGGATGGTTTTAGGCCTGGGCTTGCGAAGGATGAGCTTCTTGGCACAAGACACAACTTTCAGGAGTGGGATGTGGTAGTTTTTTTTGGAAAATGGCTTCAAATGGGCCACGACACCAAAGTTTGTTCAAGCCCTTGTGAGAAGCGGGAGGAAGAGCCGGTGGCTCCTGCCCAGGTTCTCGTTGGGCGGCTGCGGCGTTCTGGGGGGGCAACGACAGCAGAGATCAGACCAAAGTCCTCCAGTTCTTTTTGTAAACTGCTCTTCGTAAACAGTAGTGATTTTTTTTAGAATTGTCCAGATACACATTTCTACTCATCCAGTGATTATTCAGCTTCATTTCTTTATTATAGTGAGTGTGGAGTTAAAAAAAAGAAAGCAGAAATTTCTGGTATTGCACACAGCCACGCGTGCGGTCTCCTGTTTCCGTACCTTCTGTCCTTTCCTGGTGGAATTGCACAGCCTGCTTTATTTTCCCAAGTTTTGGAGGCTGCCCTGGGAACAAGTCTTCCTTGCCGGACCTGGCGGTCCCTGTGGACTCGAACCACACATCTCCCAAGGCTTTGGCAACGTTCCCTGCGACTCCGATGAGCCTCGAGCGTCCCCGGGGTGGGTTCTGCTGCCCCCGCCGAGGGGAGGAGGGGGGTTCCTGTTGCCAGATTCCATTTGTGACCACCCGGCTCGCCCTGCAGAGGTGGTTTCTGGTGAGCAGAGGTGGTTTCTGGTGAGCGGAGGTGGTTTCTGGTGAGCGGAGGTGATTTCTGGTGAGCAGAGGTGGTTTCTGGTGAGCGGAGGTGGTTTCTGGTGAGCGGAGGTGTGCATCCCCAGGCTGGGGTTGGGTGTTGGGCTGTTAAACAGGGCCGGGTCCCCTTAGACTTGTGCAGCAGAGCGATCTGCGCGGTTTTGTGTTTTGCAAGAGCGGAGCTCGGTGTGCCGGGTGCGGGGCAGAGGGTGCTGTGCGCGGCGCTCGGGGCGCTGGGTCAGATGCCTCCATCGTCTCAGTGTGCTGGGGCTTGTGTTCCACTGCTGTGAATGGTGCAGCCCCGGAAAATCGCCCTTGCTGGCACAGAGTGTGAATTCTTTGTTTGATTTCGTTGGCATCAATCGCTCCAGCTCAGAGCTGCGTCTGCTTCACCCATCGATCTTCCCGTTTATTGGTGTGTGCTGGCTGCACCCAGTCGGTGTTCCGGTGCGTACACTGGTGTAATCTCGGTAGCAATTTGACATCGTAAAATGTATCTCGACTCCCTCGTTCCCGAGCATTTGAAGCATCGTTCTGTGTTGCATGGAGGAAGGGGAGTGTCCAGCAGGGCTGGGGCTGGCAGGGCAGGGCGCGCGGGCTGGTGCGGGTGATGGAAGTGCCGTGTCCCCTGTCCCCAGCCCGTCACCCCGGGGAGTTGTGGGGGTGTCAGGGAGAGAGGACGAAGGCGAATAACACCCCAGATGGCAGGAGTTGGCTTCTGATGTGAGGACTTGCATGAGCTTTCCACGCGGTCTGCAGGACACGTCCTGGTCGCTGGGAGAGGAGCGGTGAACCAGGGAACAAAAGTAGATGCACAATCTTCCCTTATTTATAAGGACCAAGAGCACTTGCACTTTATGGAGAAGCCCCCCCACCCCTGCATGCCAAGCACACGGACGGCACAGCCGCTGGGAGGAGGGAGCCGCGCATGGGCTGATTTACGAGGTGGGATCCCAGTGTCTTTTGTAGTAAAGAGAAATGAACTGTGGTTATTTCATTCCTTACTGTTGATGAAAGCCAAAACAAAAGAGCAAGCAGTGAAAACACGAGGTCACATATGCGTGGAACAGACCTGTGGGGCTGATCTTTCACAGTGGGGAAGAAGCAGGCGAGCATGACGTTTGCCGACGCGTTCCCTCCTGAGCTTTGCCACGTTACACCCGCGTCGCTCCGAGGTCTTTTGGTGCCCACGGCCGCGGGTGGCGGCTCTGGGTGGGCTCCTGCCGTCCCTGCCCCGCCGGGCACGGAGCTCCGGTTCCGTCAGGCCGAGCCAGCCCGGAGCTCCTTGAGCAGTAACGGGGAGGTTTTGCCAGCGCTCGTGCCACCCGGTGCTTTGAATCGGCTGGAGCCGCGCGCCCGAGCAGCCGGGTCCGGCCCCTGCGCAGTGACAGGCCGGGCTCGTCCGCGGTGGGAGAACGAGGGGCTCTCCCGTTGTCACCCAGGAGCTCAGAGGGGTTCTCCTGTTGTCACCCAGGAGCTCAGCCCGTTTTCCAGCCCCGTAGCATTGTGCAGGCAGCAGGAAATGTCCTGCTGTGAATCACAGCCCTGGAAACGCGGTTTTGCTGGACCCAATGGACGCACGAGACACCCAGGGGTGCAGCCCAGACACGGGATCGAGCGTCCGCCGCCGCCCAGCAAAACCGTGTTTCCAGTGTGCTGTTTCCAGTGTGCTGTTTCCGCGGAAAAACAGGTTTTCCCTGCGTTTTGTTTCATTGTGGATCTGGCAGCTCGTGAACACAAAAGGCTTTGCCCCCTGCTTTGCTGTAGACTTCCAGCTCGCCGCTTCTTGGTTCTTTTCGGTTCGTTCTCTGGATTTCTCAGCCCCTTAGCAGTCAGTAGGAAATGCACCACAGCTGCCAAAAGGCTGCGCATCCCCGGGCGTGCCGCGGTGTGTCCGTGCGCTGCTGCTGGCTCTGTCCGATGGATACAGCGGCTGGGGACGAGCCCTTTGCCGCTGACACCGCCGGGCTCCTCCCAGCACCGAACTGGGCTGTGCTGGGGCTGCTGGTCCGTGTTGCGGCTCCTCGGGGTGCAGGGGTGGCTGGTTTGGTACCCGAGCTGCTCGCTGTGCAAACTGGGCAGCGTCTGCCCGCGGCACCCCCAGGCACGCAGGGCCGAGCGTCCCGGCCTGGCACCCGTCTCCCCACATCCGATGGATTTTCCTCCATTCTGTCTTCCCAGCGAGGGCTCCGGGCAGTGATGGGGCCGTGGGCAGTGATGGGGCCGTGGGGCAGTGATGGGGCCGTGGGCAGCGATGGGGCCGTGGGGCAGTGATGGGGCCGGGGGCAGCACAGCCGGCGCGGGACGGCGTGTGGGGCGTGTTTCGGGTTCCCTCTTCTCCACTGGCAGCTTGTTGCGAAGGAAGGTCGTTCAGCTAAAATGGTAGTTAAATAGTAGATATTCTACACATATTATATATTTTGTAAAAAAAAAAAAAAATTAAAAAAATAAATAAATAGAACAAAAATATATATATATACTATCTCAGCCCACCCATTTCAGGATGAATGTGGTTGGAATTTTTGTTCAACCAGGTATAAAATCTGTAAGCGACTTTTTCAAAACCAGCAAGAAATCCCTCACCATTTCAGAAGTCTGTGGGTTTGGTCTCCAGATCTCTAACGCTTCTCACGCATTTTTAAGAATTATTCTCAGCGTTTGTAGGTACATTTTTAATAGTGTCACGAGTGGAGATAATATTTACTTTGAGAAAAAGTATACGTTGCACAAAAATGTACACTAAGGGCACAGATTTCTGACCCAGATTCTTCTATTTTAGGTTCCGAGGGGTTTATTTTTTTGTTTGATAGGACATGTACAGTGAAGTTTACACTTTATTTTGCCAAAAAAAAAAAAAAAAAGTTTTCTAACATGAGACAGCTTTTACTTTGTAACCGGTTTTACATCACTGAGTACTCTCTTTGTGTTCCTGGGAAGAGCCCGGGGGTGCCGCTGCCCGCGGCCGCGCACACCAGAGCTGTGTTCTCCCCGAGTGGTTTTTAATTTGTCTCTGTACTTGGAAGCTGTGTGTTTGGAAGCACTGTAAATGCCACCCTGTACCGACCTCCCTGTGTATATTTAGTACTCTGATGTTGCTATTAAAACTGATATGATATGAGAACCCGCGGCGGGTGCTGAGTGGGTTCCTCTGCGCTCCCCGGGGAGGGGACGGGCTCGTTTTGGGGTGACCCCCGGCAAGAAGGGGCCCAGGGCTGCCCTGGAGAAACGTCCCTGGCTGCGCATCCCTGGGCCAGCGGGGTGCTGCCGCCCCAGAACGGGGTGTCTGTGTCCCCCACCACGGGGACACCCCGCGCGTGCCTTGGGACGAAGGACAGTCCTTTAGTAGGACAGTTATGGAGTTAATTAAACGTCACTAATGATGTTTTAAATAAACAGCTCTGCGACGAGGTAAGCAGGAACCACTTAAGCCAGATCCGTGTTTTACACGAGGATGGGGGTTGCTGTGAGCGGGTGTTTATTAACGTGATGATTTGTGTGTGCAAACCCGGGTTGCAATGGTGCCGATGTGTCACCCTGGGGCTGTTGTGCTCCCAGGCGGGGCTCGCTGGACAGACAGACGGATGTGGGGACGGACACCGTGCGGGGGGGGCCTGGCAGAGCTGCCCGGCAGCAGGGCCAGTGCCAGAGCCCCCGTGCCCCCGCCCCAGGACACGGCGGCGTGGACGCTGTTCTTCAAACGCCATCCGACCTAGAAACAGGGAAAAAAAGCCTTCTTCGGTGTCTGTGTGGGCTTTGAAGAGGGATGACCCGAGAAGACAGAGCTCGGCACAGCTGCCGCTGCTTTGGTTCCCGGCTGTGGCAGCCGCCGTGCCGGAGCCTCTGCGGTGAAACGGGGACCGGAGATGCTGCCCAGCCAAACCCTCCACTAAAGCTCCCTGCCGTGGGAAAATACATAGGGAAACAGGGAGGGACAAAGTGAGATGCTCTTCCTTTTAAGGCCAAATTGCCAGCTTAAATCCGGTGACAATGTGTACAAGCGAACAGGACGCGAACGGCCCCGCAGCTGCGTACATCAGCTCTGTTCCTTCCCAGCTCCGAGTGGGATTTCAGGGTGTGAAATACGGTGCTGGGATCTCATTCCTTTCCCCGCTATTTATCACGGCCGGAAACGTACTCGCTGGCACGAATCACTGCAAGCGTCGCTGCCGGGAGCGCCGAGGAGAAATATTGTCTGAGCCGTGGGAGGGGGCACGGGGGAGCCCAGGGGCTGGGGCGGGCGCTGCGGGGATTTGTATGGTTCACGTGGATTTGCACGGATTTGCACAGTTCACCCCGGTTTGCACGGTTCACCCCGGTTTGCACAGTTCACCCCAGTTTGCACAGTGCACCCCGGTTTGCACGGTTCACCCCGGTTTGCACAGTTCGCTGATGCCGATCGCAGCCTCCGATGGCCGCAGGATGACTCTGTGCTCCACGAGGCACCGTTGCAGCCACCACCGCGTCCCTTCGGGGCTGCGGCTGGGACTGAAAAACGGGGCTGGAAACAAAACATGAGCACAGTGATGCTGCTGCACACAGTTCTGTTAAAAAGTAGGACTAAGCATTATCCAAGTTTAATTATTATAATTATACCGGGGCGAAGTAATTGCTGGAGATATTTTAAGCATCAATCAACATGCTATTTTGAAAAACGAAGCCCTGATTTATCCAGGGCTAGGTAGTAACCATCGATGTGCAACAATGCTGCCTGCGGAAGGAGGAGCCCACCAAGGAAGGATTTTTTAAGCTGGTTTTATCTTATTTGCAGGCGGAGTTTTTGCGCGGGTGGTGAGCGAGACGAGAGGCGGGAGGTGGAGAGGGGTCCCCTCGCCACGGGAGGCGGCTGTGCCGGGCTGGGCTGCCGGAGGAGCAGCTTTGGGACGAGGAGCCGTGTGCGGTGACCCCACTGCAGCCGTGGCTTTGGGGAGGATTGGCTGGGGCTGGATGATTTAGCGATGCTGAAATCATTTAAGCTTGTATTGTGGTTTCTATGGCTCTCTGGCTGGATGTAACAAGTTGTCTGCATCATTTTCCAGATGGATCATTCTTAAATCATCCAGGACAGGCTTCAGGGCTCAGCGCTGAAGCAGCAGAAGGCACTTCAGTTCAATAAATGCTGGAAATGTGCTATATTGAGTGCTAGTTCTTATTAAAAGTTTAAGTACATCATCTGAGCTGATGGGTCTCGCAGCCAAGATCCTTGCGCTTCGCACCTCTTCCGAGTGCCGTGAGTTTCTGTGGGGCTGGGGACAGGGACAGGCCCTGCGTGGGTGGCTCTGCAGCCGGGGGGGACAGGGACAGTGGCAGATGGACCAGCAGCTCGTCCCTCCAGCCCCCATCCCTCGACAGGCCCAAACGTGTGTGGACTTTGGGCCGAACAAAACCTTTTGCTGTGGTGGGAATGATTTGGTTCATCACAAGGTTCCAGTGCCAGCCGGAGGGGTTTGTCAGCAGGCGCTGTGCAGGCCAGGGTCACCCACCCGGGCTGGGGGAGCTGCGAACGCCGGCTCGCGGCTCAGCCTTGGCCGCGGATGTGCTGCCCGATAAATGACAAGCGCTGAGAGAGCGTTTTATTACTGCCAGGCAATTTGCGCTAATAAGCAGTTTGAAGCGGCAAAACCTCTCGGCAGAGATGAATTGTGGCAGGAGGCTGTTGGAGAAGGGGGAGCCGCAAGGATGCTGCAGCTGAGGAGACCTGCACGGAAAGCACCGGCACGGAAAGCACCGGCATGGCCTGGGGGGTCGGTCCGCGGGGGGTCAGCCCACAGGGCTCCTCCGCACCCGCTCCCCGCTGGCACCCGTGTCCTGCGGCTGCGATTCGCAGGATTCGGATGCCGGGCTGGTGCTGGATGTGATCTCGGGTTTGTTGACACTGATGTGACCTGAGCCCTGAGACTCCGGGACCTGCTCTGCTCTGCCAGGAGTGACATGTCTATATGTTTTTAATAAACTTAGCAGGATAGAATCCTCGCTGCTCCTGTTCATCCTCCGAGCATGATATGCACTGGAAACTCACATTTATCTTACTTCCTTGTCAGGCCAAAACAGGAACAGTTTATTTGGGGTTATTATTATCTTTCCCTTGCAGATTTGCAAGGGATGTGATGGGAGCAGAGGACGGGAGGCAGGAGCTGGTGTCTTGGCAGCCCATCCCTTGCCTCTGCCAAAACAGAGCACCAGCACGGGGTGCGATAGGAACAGCCCCGTGGGGCCTCAGGGCTGCAGCAAGGCACAGGGGCTGTGCAAAGCCCCGTGCAAAGCACCATCCAAAGCGCTGTGCAAAGCACCATCCAAAGCGCTGTGTAAAGCACCATCCAAAGCGCCGTGCAAAGCCCGCGTGGAGCGGAGCTGCGCACACAAACACGGGGTCCGTTCCCCATCCCATCGCCCACCCGAGCCGGGTGTCGCTGGAGCAGCGATGCTGGGGAAGCCCGGCAGCTCGGCGGGCGAGCCGTGTCCTCTCGGGCCCGGTATTTATTGACCTGTCAAAGGGCTCCGGCTGGGCTGACAGCGCTTTCCCTGCAGCAATTGATTCCAGTCGCCTTGGATGAGGGAACGGTTGATTTCTTTGCCTGATACCTGCTCTGGCCTTCAATAGTGTGGGTGTTTAGAAATACATCACCTGGTTTCGCTGGCTGGAGAGCATCGCCTGGTATTTCCAATGGGCAACACTGACATGTATGGCCCAGGTATGGATGTGGGGCTTTAGTTTCCCAGAAAAAGCCGTAGTTAAGCAGTGCTAATTCCGGTTGCCACTGAGTATTTCTGAGTTCTCTGCTCTGTTTGTGATGACAGCAGGGGGGCTAAGGCAGCCCATTTTTGCCTGAAAAGTGGGATCTGCTCCGTGACAGCTCAGTGTTTTCCCTCTGATTCTCCTCTCCCTGACCTCGCCGGGGCAGCTCTGGGCTGGCTGTGCTGGGAGGGACACGTCCCCTCGGGCTGAGCTGAGCCCGGTGCGGGGAGCTGGGCGAGCATCCCGGTCCAGGACCAGCACCCCAGAACAGGCCCGGCCGGATCCTGCGTGCCGGTGGGACAGCAGCCGGGCTGCCCTCCTCCCCAAGCACGCGTTTCCCATCCCCAGCACATCTTCCTCTGCTTCTCTGTGTTCAACAGGCTGGCCAGCACTTTGCCCTCGGTCTATAAAAAGCACAGCTTGACATTTGTTTTTCCCTATCTATTTCTCATTCGTGTTTTCCTTCTCCTTACTTCAGACCCTGTGCTGACATCCAGACCAACAGCTCTACACAGAGCAGTGGATTGCAGCCAGCTCCACTTATAAAATGGTTTTGTGAAGCCGTGAGGAGAGCAATATCCATGTAACAGTCCATAAACCTGTACATCGAAGCAATTAGCCATGATCGCAGTCCCTGGTGAAGTCCCACGTTCACCGGTTTGCTTTCAATCCGCTCAGAGAGCCGTTCAGCTGGGAACCATCCCGCGGCCGGCGACATCCGTCGCCGCCGGTAGCGCTTTGGGCTGCTGTATTTGCACCGTTACATTCTCCGGGGTTTTGGAAGGCAGGAGCCCTCAAAACCTGTCCCTCCCGGGCAGGGGGGTGGGAACGCTGGGGATTTCTTTGCCGTACATCGAGTGTCACGGGGGCAGGAGCCGGCTCGGGTGGGCTCAGACGTGCTGCCCTCGTCCCAGCAAAGTCTTTGCAAGTCAGGTGGAACGTGTGGCTGAAAAACAGGAGCCAGGGCTGAGGTTTAGAATGCAAATAGAACCCCTTCCCTCAGCACTGGCAGGTTTTAGCGCTGTCTGGTTTCCAATAATTGACTCCCAAAGCCGCAACTCAGTGCGACGTGGGGACGAAGCCGCCAAGAGCCCCCAAACCCCTGTCCTGAGCCCACGTCCCTGCTCGGTGCCGGGGACAGCCTGGGGGCCACTTGTCCTGGGATGACCTGGAGCAGAGTCCCCTGAGGGGACGGCTGGCAGGGACACTGAGTGGGGACAGCAGCGTGACACCGAATGGGGACAGCGGTGTGACACCGAGCAGGGACAGCGGTGTGACACCGAGCGGCCTTTCTGTGGGGCGCTGGGGCCAGACCGGGCAGCGCAGGCTCTCGGGTGGCACATTGAATGAGCCAACAGCGCGGTGGGACAAAAGGCTTTTCCAAAAGACACCGTTCTCGCTGGAGAGCATCCGAGCACGGCTGGAACCCCCTGAATCGATCTGGGCTGGTTTTCTAGCCAGGCTCAGCTGGGGCCGTACAAGCCGAGCATTGGCTTGAGCCGGGTTTGAGGGCTGCAAAGAAAGAGAAGAAAGGACAAAGTGACAGTTCACAAGCTCCATGGAATTCCTTGCCAGGGCCCGTCTGGGGGTCTCTGCGAGGGGGCTGGATGGGGGAAGCAGCGGTGGGGCTGGCGATGTGATTCCCAGGGAGTGAGGGAATGCGGGCTGTGTTTTCAAGGAGAAAAGATGAGAAAAGAGAAAGGAGTAGGAGGAAAAAAGGATGCAAGGCGTCAGTAGGAACAGCACCGAATGGGCACTTCTCAACTTAAGCAAAGTTCGGAAGAGCTATTAAAGCGGGAGCTCAGTGAAGGGGGAAATTGAAACGTTAGGGGCTGGAACGGAAAATTAGGCAGAGATAATGGCGCAATAGCACTGGGGTTTGAAGTGCCCTCCAGTGATTTGTTGTGAAGAGCTGTGGACGCTCCTGTGAGATCATCTCTGTGCAGACACCCAGCGAGCCCGGTCCCTGCGCCGGGAGGGGCACGGCTGCCCTGGCCCTGCTCCTGCGGGCGGGGGACACCGAGGGCCCCGTGCCGGTGCCAGTGATGCTGCTGGTGATGGTGCCGGTGCCGGTGCCCGGGCCATGCCGGGGCTGAGCCCAGAGCTGGATGAGCAGCCGCGTGCGGCGTGGGGGACACGGCACCGTGCTGGACCAGGGGCTTTGCTGTGGCTGCCGGGATGTGAAACTTTGGTCTGTGAAGCAAGAAAATCCCTGCACAGAAAACCGGCTGTAGCAGCCAGACACAAGGACAGGCGGACGCGTTCCAGCCAAAGCGGGGCATGCTAAAGCGGGGCTTCCTAAAGCAGGGCTCTTATCGGCCCAAGTCAGGGTGCTGCCTGGCAGGGGCTGGGGACACCAGCACCCAGGACACCAGCATTTCGGAAAGAACCGCTGCTGCTGCGTGGCACAGCAGGGCACAGCACGTCACAGCAGGGCTGGGGACAGCTGGGGTCCCCGGCGGGGCTGGTGCTGAGTCAGCACCTTCACAGCTGGGCAGGAGATGGGCAGGGGGCAGCTCCCGGGGGGTGGGACCCTCCCAGCCTTGATTGGGCTGGGGAGAGGTTGTTAAGAGGCAGGTGAGCAGCCAGCGCTGCCTTCGCTCCACGTGGAGTTAACGGTGCGGTGCCGCTCTCGGCAGCGGGAGACGAGTCCCAGGGCTTGAACTGATGGATGCTCCTGCTTCCCATCGCACTGGGCTGGGGATGGAGGGCAACCTGGGGCCCAGTGGGGCTGGAACCCCCAGCAAACGCCCCCAAGCTGCTTGAGGATTGTGGGGTAAGAACCTGCAAAACAGCTGAACGGGGCAGCGGTTGTGTTTTGGAGCCAACCCGTGCAGCAGGGTTTGTGGAGATATTCAATACAGTAAATTTCTCTTTAATAGAACCTTAGATATGCACGCGCAATATTTACATAAGCATTGTAACAGCTGCGAAGGAGTCATTAAGAACTACTTACAGAGATAATCCCGATTTTAAAATTCCT
The DNA here is from genome assembly GCA_013399365.1 of Pampusana beccarii. Lineage (NCBI taxonomy): Eukaryota > Metazoa > Chordata > Aves > Columbiformes > Columbidae > Pampusana > Pampusana beccarii. Next base: position 1,060,860 of record VWYH01003353.1, read on the forward strand.
TTAATGTGCGTTTCCAGAGAGATTACAGCCGCATCTATCTGGTCAATAAAAAGCACATGCCCCTCCACAGGGTTTGAGGGCAGAGCAGGACGGCAATCGACAATAACTGGGCAAAACATATCCGGATTAAGCTGTTTGTTTCTGGCTTCTGTTGGCTTAGTTTGCAGCCTAATGCAGTTTCAAAGGAATATCATGTGTGCTGATTAGCTACTGAGCCTGAGCAATCAAATGCACAACTGATAAAATCAATCAATGCCCCGATAAAAGGTTTTCCTCATCGGTTCGGTCTGCAGGAGTCATTTGTGCGTTTCCCATCCTCCCAGCTACGTTGACAAGGCTTCTCCCCGAGCGGGACTGCTGTTGGGGCACGTTACTGAGCGGGAGGATGCGTCTGGGGCCATTTTGTTGTTTGTTCTGTTTCCAGTTTTATAACCTCCCTCAGCACCTCCTGGCCAGGGAGCTTTTTCCTGCGTGGGGGTTCCCATCACAGCCCCGAGTTCTGCCCGAGCTCAGGACTGGGGGCACGGCTGCGGTGGCTGCTGTTTCTTCTCTGTTTCGTGTAATGGGAGGACAATTCTGCATTGAACTGAATGCATAATCACCTTTCCTTTTCCTTTCTGTCCTTTTTTTCCTTCCCCAGTCCCACTGAAGCCTGGGTCCCCTTCCCTGCTGCTGCGGAGCTGGGACCCGCTGGCTCTGGGCGCTCGCTGTGCCGATCCCAGCTTCTGTAATTCCTTGGCTCTCTGAGCCTCTGGAATCTCATCCGTAGGACAGGTGAGCTCGGGCTGCCCTGGGCTTTCCCAGCTGCCAGCAGGGCATCGGCAGCTTTCCCATCGTCCGCTGCCGAGATCCACTCATTTTCAGAAGCCGGGCTTAAAGCCCCCAGTCTGCTTCCCTCAGCCTCGTTTCCCTCCCTGGCGTAAGCAAACAGCCCTCCACAGAAGCTGTGTTTTTCCTGGGCTGTCAAATATTGTTTTGCCTGTACTCCCGGAGGAGGCAAATGAAAAATTTCAAAGCAAACACTTGGGAATAGGTGTAGGGGAGAGGAACTGGGACCCTCGGGATGTTCTCCTTCTCTGCCAAGACCGTACGCGCTCATTTAATTTCAGGAGTTATTTATAGCTCCTTCCTTCCCTCCCAGTTATCACCATGAGAAGGCGGTGGGAAGGAAGGGGAGAGCGGGAGGGGATCAGCTCTGGGTTCCAGGGCTGGGGCTGGAGCACCTTCCCAGGACCTGGGGGCTCCGGGGGAACCCGCTCCCCTGCAACGAGAGGGAGCCCGGGGAGGGGTGAGAACAAAGCCAGGAAACAACCTGCAATTTCACCTCGTAATTTTATCTGGTATGTGATAGCTGAAGCAATAATTGTGTTTGTGGAGCCGAAAAGTGAAAGGAGATAAATGGTTTAATTTGAATCAATATTAATTTTATGCAATTTAACTTTTTATCGCAGCAAATACAATTATTGTACTTGGGATCCGTCAAGAAAGAAAGGCCTTTTAGCTCAGAAAACACGTAGCTAACCAGGCAGGGTGTTTGTGGGCTGAGAGAATTGTTTATTGCTCCGAGTTCGATGGGCGCGAAGGGAGCGGGACCCGCGGGACGGGCAGGACCCGCGGGACAGCGGCGCTGGCAGAGCATCGGTGCTGCGCCGGGGACGCGGCCGCACGTCGGGAACAGCCAGGCCGCCGGTGTTTGCTAAGAAATGAGGAGCAAGGCTGCGTGCCCCTTGTCTTGGTTCTGGACAGACATCCAGGCAGCAAGCGATTGAACTGCTGCGGGCAGGAGGTGTCGCGTGTGTTTCTGGTGACACCCAGATGAACAACGTGTGTGAATCATGTAAGTGGAACCAAACAAGCAGCTCTGGCTCCACTGCGGGCCTCGTGTGTTGCCGTCACCTTTTAAAACTATCAAAAGGCTGCTTCCGACAAAAATAATCTTTTCCTTACAAGTCAAAGCTATGTGCTGCCCTTTTGTGTTTTCTTTTTTTTAGTTTAAAGACACAGGAAGGTCACCAGGCCTGGCCCAGGCCTGGCGCCTGCGTGCCCAGGTAGAGCTGATGCTGTGCTGTCCACACGGGTCCTCCCGTGGGGTGGGGACGGTGCTCGGTGACATCCGTGGGGACCAGCGTCCCCATTCGGGGTGGGACCCCCATTCCTGGGCACCCTCCGCTCCCCGCTGTGTCCGTTCCCAGCCGGGGGTGCCGGTGTCTTTGAAATCCACCGTGCAAACCTTTGTGAAGCGGAGCCCTCGCACGCACCCGTTTCCTCTGGTTCTCAAGTGTCGCTCTTCAAACGGCGAGCGGCTGCGTTACTAATGCAGTGGCGTTAATTGGGAAATGCTGGTGCTGTCTCCTGTACACCAAGGACGGCTTCCTGAACAATCAGCACTGCAGAGCATTAAACACAGCATTTATCTTTCTGAAAATTGGTACAGGCTTTGAACATTGATTTTTACCTTAGGGCTAACCTGTTACTTTGGGGAAATGGCTGTAGAATAAAGGATGTTTTGATCTGTTTTGCTTTAACCTTTTTAAATACATCTCGAGCACAAATGCTGACTGCTCGTTCATTACCCGTGTTTTGATCGCCTGCGACACTGGGAGGAGGCGGCTGCAGATCAGAGGGACCGAGCGGTTATTGCTGCCGACAGCACCGCGAACCCCGTGCAGCGCAAAGCCCGGGGACGGGGAGCTCCGGGGTCCCCAAAGGTGGGAGCAAACCCCTTCGGGCTGTGGGGGCGGCTGGGTGCCCGGGGTGCCGGACCCGGTGCTCGGGCACTGATGTGGCCACAGAGTTTTGGCGGGAGCGGGAGCAGCCAGCGGAATGCTGTTCGTTTTGCGCAAGCCTGGGGCAGGTCTGTCTCTGTTACTTCTTTCTCAGAACCAAAGAAAAACCCACCAGAGACAGATGTCCAAATTTTAAGGTCATTTTTTTTCCCTTTTATATGGTAATGTATTAGCTGAGCAGAAGCAATCCTCGGTAAGTGCCTTAGGACAGAAGAGCTCTTTCAGGGAATGGGCTGTGAGATACTATCTTTCACTTAAAGTGCAATAAATAAATATACTTCCCTCTTCAAAAAACATGGGGAAGCTATGTCATGAATCTTCCAGAAAGTGAGGAGACCTTTGAAGCATTCTGTTTTAGACATAATCAGTCATGTTATGCATTTAAAAAGCAAGAAAGCTGGGAAACCAAGCTGCAAACCTCTCTTTAATGTGCAAAAGTTTTGGAAAGCTGCGTTTTTCACAGTGACTAATGGCTGAGCGGGCCCAGCCTCTTGTTGAGATCTGCATAAAGATCACATTATGGTAAAATTTATGATTTCAAAACGTGTCTTTCGCATGCTCTACTAAATTCTTTATGTTTTACACAACCTTCTTATCAGTGCCAGGCAACACCATCTTGCAATTCAGGTGAAGCCCTCATTGAAAGCGAGGTGGTCATTCAATTTAAAGGGCACATCTTTCCTGTGAAGAGTCGGGTGTAGAAACCATTTAATGGTCGAAATGGGTTCAGACTGGGGGCAGCCCTGCGGCTGAAGAGATTTTTGCAGAGGAGCTCACGCTCGGGCACAGCAGCCGCTGGGTGACCGCGCTCGTCAGCAAACCCGAAACGGGACTGGAGCCCACCGGCAGGTTTTCGGGACAAAGCACGTGAGTACGAAAGACTATTTGGAAATAAAACTTCTTTGGGATTCGTTGTTCCCTTGGAGCAAATCTCGCTTTTAAGGTAGAAAAGCCTTTTGACTAAGTGCAAAAGCATGTACTGCGTTCTCCTGGAAAGGAAAATGTGTGATTCGCATCCCTTGCGGTGCCAAAACCCCCGAGCCCGTGGAGCGAGGCTGCGGCGTCGCCGCGATCGCGGGGGCAGCTCTGCCCCTCGGCTCCAAAAAACTCCAAAAGCACTCCCGAGACGCAGCGATGAGACCAACGCGTCTCCTCCATCCGCGTCCTGCTCAGCGTTAATGAGCGCGTCTGCTCCGCGGTGCCGTGTCAACAGCTCTTGCGTTCCGCCGCGCTGAGGCGGCGGAGTGCAGAAAAACCCTCAAAGTTAAGTGGAATAAGGTGAAACGGCCCATTTCCCAGGGCTGGTGTTTCCCGGCAAGTTTCCTTGGTTTCGATAATGTAAAAACACTTCGGTATGTTTCTGACATTTTCACATCAAAACATAATTATGTTTCGCTATTCAAATATTTAGAAGAAAGTTCTTAACCAATCCTTGCTACATTAATTATTCCTATTAATTATGTATACACTTATAAATAGCAATATAATTAATATTTAACAGTATTTTTATTAGAGAATTTCAAAAGTGTATTAAAAATCTGCATATCTGAAACGCTACCTTTTAAGTTGAAGGACAGTTTTCTTCTTCATCTTCGTCCTCGCTCTCTTATCGGCTTAAACGCTGTCTGCGCTTCTCCCCGGAGAGGGTATTTTTAGTTTTTGGCTTTTTGTTTGTTAATCGCCGTTTGCAGTAGGAGGTATAAATTGGGTGCTGCTAATTGTCGCTGATCCTGTGTTGTCCGGTGGGGATGTGGCTCTGCCCGTCGGCAGCACCGCAGCTGTGCCGGGGTCGTTAATTGAACTCATCGCTTTCTCTTGCCTGAAAAGAAGTTCCAGGTTTTGTAGCTGGTTTTGTGCAGGGTGTAACGTCCCAGGGGAGCTGCCCAACCTCAGACGGGGCGCAGCGTCTGCCTGGGTCTCCACATTATGGAACTGGGGTCAGCACCGCAGCAACGGGTCCCCGGCCAGGGCTGGCGGGGTGGCACCCGAAGGGGGATCTTGGTAAAACCGATGAAACTGTTTTCTTAAGAGAATTCCCCTCTGTCAAAAGAGAAAATAATGATGTCTTCTCCTGGTGCGTTCTGCAGGCTAGAACGAAAGAGAAAACAAGCAGAATGAACTAGAGGAAGATTTCAGTGCGGTTTTCGGTCGAGGAGGAGATGAAGCCTCTCTGGGTCCCGGCTGCGTTGCCAGCCGGCGCTGCCCGGTCCGGGAACAGCCCTGGGCAGGGGGTGGTGCTGAGCTCCCGCCCCGCTTGGCCCCCGGCTTCCATCGCCCTGAAAAAACCTGCGTGTGGTGATGACACTTGGGTCATCAGGATTAATAAGGGTAGACTTCTGCTGATGTTTAGTCAGGGAAAAACACCTGGAGCTGCTCTTTTATGACTGATTAATTAGGGGGAAAAAAAAATGCTGTGGTTCTAATTGGCATTTGAGTTCTCTCTGAGTTTTAACATTCATGCTATGCAAATATATCAATTCCTAACAATGTCTAACAAGATCATTTGAAAATGAGTGTCCCTGGGGGATTGCAATCACGGCGCTGGGAAGGGCCCGTTTGTCTCCCGTGTTCCTGCAGACACAACAGCGAGGTTGGTGTCTCGGTTTGGGTGGATGGGAGTCCCCGGGGCGGGGGCCCCCGGCCCCGCTGCTGCCGTCTGCTGCTCCTGGGCCTCTGCAGAACGTGCTGTTCATCTCACGGGGGTTTCAGCGCCGAACCAAGAGCAAACCCGGCTCCTGGTCCTGTTCCCCCGGTGCTCGCGCCTCCCCGTTGCTCCCGCAGCAGCGACGCTGCCCCGGCCCCGCTCCCCCGCCTGGCACCGGCTGTTTCGGCAGAGGAGCAGGGTTGCTCATGATTAATTCGTCCTTGCGGTAAAGCCGTGTCTGACTCCGGCCGGGTGTCCGGGTGTCCGGGTGTCGTGTGAGCTGGCTCCGGAGGGGAGCCCGCCCGTGCTGTCTCGGTGATCTAAGGTGTTCCTGGAGATCTTGTTTACACCAGAGTGATAAAACAAGTCCTCAACATATTTTGATGTGCTAATTGGGGGTTATTACGGCCCTTTTTATTTACAATTATATTACAAATTTAATACTCCGTCTCATTTTACTCTGCACTAAGAGCTTTGAAAGGATGATAATTACCTCTCGTGTAAACCTATACTTATATAGAAAAAATGACGTGTGAAATGAAAGGCCTGAAGAAACGGCATAATCTGTGGTTGCTTTGCATAGACGTGCAGGATACGCGCCCGCCCCGCTCCTGGATGTATGGAATGTGTATGTGGGACCCGCATCCCTGCTGTTTGCTCTCTGCATGTGGACGCTGCCCGGGAGGGGAGGAATAATTCACCACCAGCATGTGGAGTGGATGCTTTTCCCGGTTCTCCTGCCTGGTTGAACTCCAGTGTGCAAAGGGCATCGCTACCCGAGGTGTCCATGGGGTGCTGCCTCCCTCCCTTTCCCCCATGGATTTAGTGCTCGGAAGCTGTCGGGTTTGTTGGGTTTGCTGGCGATGGCTCGTGCTGCTCCACACTCGATATTGCTGGTGTGTCTGCGCGTTCGTTATACAGAGCATGTGAAAGATGAGCCACAGATCTTAAGGAAAAAAAGTACAGGTACAGGGCTATGAAAGCAACAAGTTGTTGAGGAGCAAGGAGGTACCAGAGCACCCGGGAACATTGCGCATCGTTTCCCTGTGCCCACAGGGCATCGGCTCCCGGAGCCGCCGAGCTCTTGCTGCCTCTTCTGTTCTTTTTCCCCTTTTTTTATCTCCGGGGCCTCAGGGCAATAATTATTTTTTGACTGGAACAATAAGGCAAAGCTGTGCGCCTGACAGGGATAACTTTGGATGCTATTTATTTTAAGTGACTAAGCTGATTTGCTTAATGCTTGTCTCTCAGCCGGGGCTGCGGAAGGGGCGGCTCAGCGCGAGCTCTCACTTTGGCACCGTGGAGGAAAGGTGCATGTTTCCTCAGGCAGAAAGTTTCCCCGAGCCTTGCGAGCCGTGGCAGCCGCTGCCGTCCAGCGCGGGGCGAACCCGCGGCCGGCTGGGATGTGCACCGTGAGTTTAACGGGGGCCTGACCGCAGCTGTCACCGCTGCCCCGGGTCCTGGGGAGAGCCCCGAGCAGCGTGAACGCCTCGGGGCACCGGGGACCCGGGAGAGGCAGCGCCGAGCTCGGGCTCCGGCCAGTGCCTGCGTCTTCTCCAGGGGTGATGACAGAGAAGCAGGAGGAGGTGGGCTGTGCAGGGTCTGCTCCATCTCTCCATCGTCATCTCTCCATCATCGTCATCTCTCCATCATCGTCATCTCTCCATCATCGTCATCTCTCCATCTCTCCATCCCCAGGTGCCAGCATCCCACGGGGGAGCAAGATTGGACCCTGACACCCAAAGCCCAGCTCTGTTTGACGGTGCTGCCGGCAAGGCCGTGTCTCGCATCAGGAATTAAATTCTAGCTAAATTGGAATATTTTTTTCCCCTTCTGTTTTTGAAGTTTGTTAGGGAACTTGCTAAGAAGGCTAATACGGAGGTTTAAGCCTTTTCAGAGCAAAGCCAGCTGACCCAGTTAAGTCACCTGTCCCCAGCATAACGGGATAGATATCTGCTAAACCCGTCAGTGCCAGCAAGAACAGCTGCAAATCCTCCCTGACGGAGCGCGGTGTCACACGGGGCACGGGTACCAGGGAACCAGGGAACCGCATCCCGCAGGCTCCGTCGCGGCCACGTCCCTCCCTGCCAGGGTGATTTTGGTCCCGGGGAGGGCTGAGATCGTCCCTGTGTCCTCAGGCTTGCCCTGTGGTGGCTGCAGCCCTGCTGTGCTGCCGCTGCGCTGCTCGCTCGCCTCTTTGTTTTCAGGCTGGTTTTCCCAAGGCGCTCACGAGCAGGCTGCTCTCTGCTCCACAGCCCTGGCAGGCGGCAGCTTTGCCGCTCGGCGGCCGCTGCGGCTCCGTGGGGCCTCCCTGCGCCGGCCGCGCCCAGCGGGCGATCCGAGGACACTTAATAAAAACCATCGGTGTCCTCCCAGCGCCGCGGGGCGTCACAGCCGCAAGGGCCGCACAGCCCTGGGGCTCCCCGAGCGTCCCTGCGGCACGGGCGGGCCGGTGCCCCGCGTGCCCGGGGGTGCTGGCAGTCCCAGCGGTGGTTTCACACCTACGGCTCGGCCGGGAAGCGGCTCTGGTACGAGCTGCCCCGAATATTTGCATTGCAACAGATGTTGCTTTATGCGTTTTCTTTCCCTGAAGTGTGTGGTTATGACGGAGCGGCAGAGGCGCCAGGTGGGACTCTAACTACCAGAATCAGGGCTCGTTCAGTGCTGTGATGACATCAATTAGCTCCAGGGTGCAGGTGCCAAGATTTCTCCAATTACGGCAGGTAAATCTCTCCTCCTATAATAATCTCATTTGAAGTGGTTCAAATTAGTTCCATTTCTGTTATACAGAGACATTCCTCCATATGCACCTGTATATACAGCATAGAAAACTATTTGCCACACCGTGACTTTTGCCTATAAAGCCTGTGTTTGTAGAGGCAGCCATTTTTCTGAAAAAGATCTCTTTTCTGCTGCCACGTGTGTGACGATCGAGGCCCCAGCGACTCGCTGGACCGCGGAGTTTCTGCAAGAGGAGAAACCGGTTCTCGGAGCAAGCTGAGACCTTCCAGGCGGCCACGGAGAATTTGGTTCTGGATCAATACAGAATTATAATTTTTTTTCTTAAAAAAAGCACCAAACCTGCCTGTGTGGGGAGAAGCCGTGTTGTGCTTGCTGTAACTGTTCGGTGGATAAACAGCCACGTTTAATCTTCAGGGCTTTTGCTTCAACACCTTTCATCACAACTGTATTAACTTCTTTTTTTAATGAGTATTAAATCCAAGAGGATTTGCAGCAAAAGTGAGTTTCGTATCCCAATTTCCGCACCCAGGAAACCAACTACTGAGTCCAATCGTTGTCAGAAACCTTTTCCAAAAAAAAAAAAAAGGAAGAAACTCAAAATCTGCACAGAAGAAACACAAAGTCTTTGGTGTGAAGAGAAGAGGCGTATCTCCCTGGAGAATATGATAATTTATAATGAAACATTATCTACAGCCCCATATGTTACATTTTCTATTTATGGCTAATTTGCTTAAGCATTTATAATGTGCACCCCAAGGGAGGACAATTTGTCTTTGGGCAGCTGGCTGGCCAGGGAGGGAAGGAGCAAGGCGCTTTCTGTTGGCACACGCCGGCAGCAAACGGCACCGGCCAGGAACGGCGGGCGCAGGGACGGGTCCTGCGCGGCACCGCCGGGACGCTCAGCGCCGCAGGGTGGGGAACCGGCCGCCCCCACACTCCCCCCGTCCCCAGGACCGGTGACCCCGGAGCTGAACCTGCGACTTCTGGTGTGAAAACCGAGGGGCCAGGCTGTCCCGAGGGGCAGAGCATCCCGGCATCTCCCACCGGCATCTGGGCTGGATGAGAAAACCCAGAGAGCGCGTGTGAAAGTGATGAACGCTGCTCTCGGCACCGAGGCTGAGGAGATCCTGGGATATAAACATGACAGTTTATATGGCGGGTTTGACTGCTCTGCTCTTCCTGGATGATATTCAGCCGCAAACATTTCAATCACATCCTCGGCGAGGGGTGGATAACCCGGATGACTCTCTGAATCACTCTCTGCATCACTAAAATATTTTCAGATCTGATCGGAGACGTCTCAACAAGATGTTCACAAATCAGCCCAGGAATACGTCTCCCTGCCTCTGATGTTCAAATTCTGCCCTTGAGCTCTCAGAATTAAAAAAGAAGAAGATTTTGCGGTTTCCTGCTGCTCCGTGACCCAGCTGACTCCTCGGAGCGCACGGAGCTCGTCAGGGCGCGCGGGCCGGCCCGGGCTGTGCTGCGCCCCGGCACCAGCCGAGAGCTTCGTTTTGCCGCTCAGCCAGGAGCCGCGGGCACGACGTGGTTTTCCCCCCGAGCGTGGTGGCGGCCGTTCTGCTGAGCTCAGAGTGCCGGGTGCTGTGCACCCGCGGGGCTGCGGCTTCGTTCCGAATTCTGTGATCCCTCTGTGCTCGGGGCTGCTCACACGGGGATGGAGTGTGATTGTTAATTTATCAGGTATCGGTGGTATCCGTGGTATCGGTGGTACTCGACTCACGCTCTCCTTGCAGGGAACACAAGGTCACGTGCCTGTTTCTGCTCTGGTGACCGCGTGCGGGTGCAGAATGCGGCTCCGTGCCGGCGGGAGCGGGCGCAGCGCTGGGGCTGCGTGCGGGTGCATGTGTGTGCACCCCAGGAACGCAGTAGCACCTGTCAGCTCCTGCTTTCCCTGGCCTATTCCATCCCCGTCCGGCCCAGCAGCAGCAGAGGAGCAGCTCGCCCTCCCCGAACACCCCGATGACAATTTTATGGCCGCTTTCTGGCAGCAGCAGCAGCGTTCCGGTCCCTCTCCCTCGGCCCTGGAAGCCGTACAGCTGCCTGATGTGTGACCGGAGATCTAACATCTCCCCGATACAATATCAGCCTCCTGGAGCTGATTTCAATAGAGGAAATCAAAGTGAACTATTAAAACTCATTACCATCTTTATCTCCAATGCTGCAGATTCCATTTGCTGTAATTTTCTCTGAATCCGAATGCACATTGTATTTGCATGGGCAGGAATACCCTGTTTCTCCCCCTCGGTTTTGTTCTGAGGAACGCGGGGTTGCAGGCACACGGACCAGCAGCGGCAGCCGCGTCCCTTTCACAGCCCGGCTCAGAGGGACGGTTTGAGGAGCTGGAGCTCAGGGCAGCCTGGACTGTGGAGAACGAGGTTCAGTAATGCAGGAACACATCTTGGCATGTTGAAGTGTTTTAAACCGGTCAGCAGGGGAGCTCTTCAGTGCTTTTCCTCGTCTGAATGCCTGTTGTGTCTGGGCTGCACAAGGGCGAAGGGGCAGGACGGGCTCTGCTGGGCCGCCGGGCTCTGGGACCCCGCGTTCCCCCGGCAGCTCCCCGAGCAGATGTTGGAGTCGTTTCCTTTTGCCAAATGCAAAGTTTAGCATCTGTTTTTACAGCAAACCCTGACAGTGTTTCTCCAGCCCCCTTCCAGCGCTTCTGCTTGTCTCGATCCCTCTTTGACAATTTATATTTTAATGCCTAGGCCATGCATAAATGTACCATCTGTAAAACCAGAGGCACAGGGATCGTCAGCCTCTTGCTGAACACAGGGCTGGCTTTCTGGCCTGTGCCGCACTCACCAGCAATATCTTGTCTGAAAAATAAAGTCCCAACATTAATCGGGCTGCGATCCTCCCGTTTACCACAGTTCACCAAGAGCCTCGGCCGTGTTAATTAGAGTTTCCCGTTCCTGCAGCCTGGGAGTGGAGCTGCGAAGGCACACGGCAAAATAATTAACACTAAGTAGTGAAGTAAGAATTTTTTTTTTTAAATGCTATCAAACAATAAGCAAAGTAATTCGAAGTAAGGCACTGTATGTGGGACGCAGAGTGTACCCGGGCCAGCCCTCCCCATCCTCACCACCATCCCTGCTGTCAAGAAGGGCCGTTCCCTTCCCCAAAACGCCGTCCTTTCTGCTGAAATGCTCTCCCCTCCCCAGGTTTTAGCACGGGAATCTAATCTTTTGCAATGAGCAGAGGTTCTATTTTTTTGACAGCCAAATTAATATTCATTAGTGATCAGAGAAGAAAACGCTGAGCTGTTTATCATTGCTTCATTAGATTTAGCCAAATACCAGCTAAACATGATTACTTGCGTAAACTCCTGTGGCAAGGCTCAAAATTTGTAGTCAAAAAAGAAAATCTAAAGAAGGACGGTGGCAATCAGCTGTCCCCAGAAAGGGAGTTGGGGGACAAAATGTCCTTATTTGCTCTCTTTAGGTACTGTTTTACTTGGGTTTATTTGTATTTATCCCAGCTATGCCTGTAGATGATGGCGGGGAGGCTGGACCCCCAGGGACTGAGCAGAGCAGCCCCCCCAGGTGCCCCAGTGGGTTTTGTGGGTGGGGAAATGCAACCTGTTCCCCCTGCCTACACACTTAATTAAACTAATCAAGCCCTCCCCCTCCCCATCTGCTTCCCTGCCAATAAAAGCAGCGCTGCCTGAGCCCCAGCTGGGATGCTCTGTGGATGCCCAGCTCCAGCCCACCAGGGATGCTGTGGGATGCTCTCCAGTGGAAGGCAGGTCCCTGTTCCCCCCCGCCCGGGTCCCCTCCACCGTTAAATACCTCTGACAGGCGCCCCAAGAGGGAGCAAAGGCTCCTCTCTGCCTTGCAGATCACTTGCTAATTACAAAGTGTGTTCATTTTTGCACCCTGCTATCCCATAATTGATGTTGGGTACCTCTCACAATGAGCCTGATTTAAATGTATACATGTTTCTCCTTCTCCTGAAACCCTGCTGGCTGTGAGACACCTAATTAACAGCAGAGCTTTCAAAGTCTCCCGAACAAATGCAGCCCTGTGTTTCTTAGCACAAGGACTCTCATTAGTGAAGCTATGCTTTGTGATTATTTATACCCCTTCTATAATTAAAAATGCTGAAAGCTAATTACAATTATCCATCAGTTTTTCAGCGTACCGGGTCTAGAGATCTTCACCTCTTTTTTTTTTTTTACAGTTGTTTTTTCTTTTTTAACCAACATCCCCTTGTTCTCCAGGCACCGGTGTGCACAGACCCCCCAGGCTGCACCGACCCGGCTCTCCTGCCCCTCCACAGCACCGGTTTTTGGCTTTTGTTACGCACTTTGCTCCCGTGTTGCTAAAAATGGTGTTTGCTTTGGTAGCTGGCGGTGGCAGCAAGTGGCAACGACGGCTCCCGAGAGCCCAGGCAGCGTGCAAGGGGCTCACGTGCGTGTGCAAGGTGCTTGTGCGTGGTGGTGTGCAAGGTGCTCACCCGTGGCAGCGATCGCGGTTCCTNATGAAGGGTTTGCACGTGTGTGCAAGGGGCTCACGTGTGTGTGCAAGGTGCTTGTGCATGGTGGTGTGCAAGGTGCTCGCCCGTGTGTGCAAGGTGCTCGCCCGTGGCAGCGATCGCGGTTCCTCTCGCCGTTGCCCCCGTGCCCTTTCTGGTGGGCTCAGGGCTGTTCCGGTTGCCCTGGCAGCCCCCAGGCTGCGCTTGCTGCCGGTCCCCGTCCCGTAGCCCATGCGGCCCCTCGCACCGTGACCCCCGGCACCTCTCGGGGTTTCAGAGCGGGACTGAAGGGGGGGCTGCGAAAAATGACTTTTGAACAGAGCATGTTCGCTGCACGGGCTGAGTCTGGGAAGTCGTAATCTTAATATGAACATCTTTAAATATCCTTACTAATGGGCTCATCCTTTAATTTCCTGAAGCAATGACAGTTTCAACAGACCCTATATCACAGCTAAGATGGGATCTGTCACCGAATGGCTGAATTATATTTAATTCTTTATTTTTATCAGCCCCGCTGACTTTTTTATTACATTTAGAGTCTCGGCCAGCTTTTGTCTGGCCTGTACTTTGCTGCTGCTCGTAGAGGAAAAAGCAATAGTTTATAAAGCCATTTTCACAGTGTCCCCATAATTTTAGGCCATGTCTGAGGCTTCATTTTGAATGAAACTGTGTAGATAAACTGTTATTCATGGTGATGCCTGTGAAGTCCTTGGCAGCCCCCAGAGAACACTGCCTGCTTATGAAGGGTTTTCCCTCCGATTTATTTTTGAAGAACAAAGGGCAATTTTCCCATCTTTGCAGCAGCAGCAGCCCACACGGCAGATGCCGCTCAGGGTGTTCTCTTGCAGCGGTTTTTTCTTAGTGAAAATGTAATAAAATCCCGGGCTGCGTGTGGCTGGAGAGGAGCCCCCCGACTCGCTTCCCAGGCAGGAGCGGGTGGGTCTGCGGAAGGCGGCTGCTCCTGGTCGGCCCCGGCTCGGGCTGGGATGAGGAGGTGACAGCGCCCGGCTCGTCCCCCGCGCTCCTCGCAGAGCTGGGCTCGGGCAGCTCAGCCCGCAGCGGATCCCAGCCGGGCTTTGTGCATCCGGGCGTCCTGAACTCGCGTGTTCCTGAGCCAGCGGAGCGTTTGTTCGCGTGGCCCTGGCCGCGCTCCCGCGCTGCTCCGGGGCCGCGCTGTCCCCGGCAGCCATGAGCGTCTCCCGGCGCCGGGGCGGCTCGTGCCATCTGCGAGCGTCGCCGGGCGGCCGCGGCAGCTTCAGCGGGGCACAGGACGGGCTGCCGGAAAACGGCACTGACCTGCAGGCAGATGCTGTTTTGGGGCCAGGGAATTTTCCAGGCAGAAGGGGAGAGCAGGAGGGAGCCGGGGGAGCAGAGGCGAAGCACACGAGCAGCTCCAGGAGCTTCTCCCGAGACCCAGCAAGTGCCAAAGTTAATACATTTAATGTATTTTGTACGCGCCATGCCAGCCGTTGGAAATGTGCTTGTTCTGTCATTGCTCTGAGGCAGTCACGGCGAAGCATTTGTCCTCTGAGTGCATGGGGAAAAATTAGAGTGCCCTGAGCTGAAATGGTCAGCCAAAAATAACATACAGCTTCATCCTTGAGAGGAAATTGGGCATTGATTGGAGGACAGAAGTTCGGCGCAATACTCAAAGCAATGTGACATTTCCATGCGTTAGGGAAGTGTGCAAGGTAGGCGGAATTCGGGCCATAAATCACCGGTCCCTGGTTGTGGCTTTGCCCGCGGCCGGACCGAGCGGCCCTGGCCCCACGTGTGCCGGTGCCGAGGCCGCTGCGAGGACCGGCCCTAAAACCTCGAGTGGGGAGATGGCGGGAAAGCTGATGCAGTCGTTATCACACGCTGATTGAGCAGTCAGGGGGAGGCGATGGAGCCAGTTAGCTCTGCCATAAACGCCAGACCCAGCGATGCACTGCTCGGCGGCGGGTGGGCGGGATGAGGCAGACACTGCCGGCGGTTGTAGGTGTGGGGGGTTTGCAGCAGCACCGTACTTCAAGTCTTTTCATATTATTAACAACATCCTTAGCAAGTGTTCGTATTCCTTCAGTTCCTATGCCAAGGGATATTAAGAGGGAAAAGAAAGGCAATTTCTGGCTTAGGTAATTATGAGATTGCTTCTGTTGCTGCTGACACAGCGGTGGGAGTGTCTGAGCTTGATTGCTTCCCGGAGAAAGGCTGAGCACAGCCCCGGGAGAGGAGCCTTGCTGGAGCGCGAGCTTTGCTGGAGCGCGAGCTTTGCTGGAGCGCCCTGCGAGCACAGCGGTGCCCAGGCTGGGATGCTCTTTCTGGGGAGAAGCTGCCCGGTCCCTTCAGCCAGAGGCGCTTTCCCCGTCACAGCCCGTCCAAACCATGAGAAATTTCTCTCAGCCCCATGAATATTTAAAGTAACTTGCAGGATCTCAAGGGCTTCTTATCTACCCTTCTTAGGGATGGTAATGATCTCTGAATGTGAAATAAGGAATGATTATAATCCAAGCATCCCTTTAAAAATGAGTCAAAGAATTCCTATGCTTGTTGGCAGAAGTTCTCTGAAAGTTTTCTGTCCTACGTGAGCCGAAGCGATTTCCCTGCTCCTGCTGCCAAACTGGGTGCTTTCCACCCGTGCTCCGCTCTGTCCATCAACAGGAAGTTTCCAGTTCCTCTCCCTGTGTTATTCTTGGTCTGTGGTAAAAGGCGTTGAGAGGTCTCTTGGTTTTCATTGAATTGATTTTGCTGCGGTTTTAATTGGCAAAAGGGAAGATCAAGCTCCAGATCTCAGGTAATAAGGGCATTGTCTGTAGCTTATTTATGTTTTTCCATTTAAAGTGCATTGGCTTTTATCTCATTGCATTTTCCCCCTTCACATAACTCACTCGTAATTACCTGTTCTCACATGGATTGGATGCTTCCACTTTATCAGCTTGGTTTTTAAAAGGCTGCTAATAGCAGAGATGCCAGAGGGCAGTGGGAGTCCGAGGGGACACCGTCGGGTCCCCAGTTCACGTGTCCGAGGGGACATCGTCAGGTCCCCGATTCACGACATGAAGTGCCCGGCAGCAGCGGCCATGGAGCCGCCAGGAAAGGCACAGGGCTCTTATTTCCGAGCAAACTTCCCAACTCCAGCAGTAACTTGAGGAATTCCCAGGCACGTCCAAGGACGGAAAGCCAAGTGCTCCGTTCCCCAAGCTAATATATATATATATTTAGACAACAGAGAAAAAAGGAGCTTATGACTAAACATCACAGTAGCCTGAAGAGCACAGCAGTATTTTAAGCTGCTGCCTGCTATCTTTGGACTGTGACTCTCTGATGAGTAACAAAATATTTGCTTTTTTTTTCCCTTTATGGGTCTGCCATTTCACTGGCAGAATCCTGTCCTATTGACCTGAAGAACCTCAATTTCAAAGCTATTAAAACCTAATTTTCTATACCAGGCTCCTGAGACAGGCACTAACTTCATAGAATAATTCATTTCTTCCCTCTGGAAAAAAGGCGAAAAGGAGCAAGGGGCCACCGGGCAGTTGTGGCCGGCTGTGCCGCGGGCGTTGCTCTGCGCAGTGTCCTTGCAGGAGGGAGCACAGGCGCCCTCGGACAATCGGACAATCGCCGTTCGAAGCCGGAGCCTCAGCTGTGTTTACACCAGGCAGCTGCGGTTCGCTGATAAAAGCCCCGCGGCTCCTGCGGGGCCCTGGGGTTCCAGGGAGGTGTTAACGGGTTTGTGGCCGCGGGGTGAGCCCATCCGGCATCGCTGCCGCTCCCCGTGCCAAAACATCAACGCGATGGGACAGAAAGGCAGGCGGTGACGCCCGGACCGCGCGCGGCTCCTGGAGGAGGGTTAGAGGGGGCAAAGCCGCGATCCCGGGGGGACGCGCTTTCCCAGCCCAGTGCAGACGAGTGGGTTTTGAAGGCTGATCCCAACTTTGCTGCTCACCAATTTCACCACTGATCAAAGCACAGGAGGTGGAAAAAGTGCCATTTTCTGGCGCTGGCGTCTCCTGTTGGTTACCGGGTGCCTGCTGGTGGAGCAGATACCCAGGGCTCGGTTTGCCAGAGGTGCACAGGAGCGTTTGGGATGCTGGGCAGAGCTGGGGGTCGTGTCCCGGCAGCAAACTGAGCAGAACGAGTCAGGAACTTGGGGACTCCCCACTCAGGTACTGGGGAACCAGTGGGAAATGGTGTGTGCTGGGCTGTGCTGTAGCGGGGCCCTGGAGACATCCCAGTGTCCCCCCCGCTGCAGACCCCGCAGCTGGTCCTGCTCCAACAGCCGCTTAACGTTCTCAGTCGTGATAACACTTTGTTGGATAAGTGCTTTTTAAACCCTACAGATAGATAGAGTATCTGGAGTGGCATTTTAAAAGAGAAAATTGAGACAAGATTCATTACAGGCACCAGTAAATGTCAAACATTTTATCAACTGTGTAAAGTGCCGTGTTAAGCTGTCTTTTCCCCCCAAAGCTTGATTAAAACTATAAATGCCTTTTTAATATTAATATTATTCTCTTCTCCGTGCTGCTTGTTTGGTTATTTGCGATGGCAGGAAAAGGCTGGTGGTTGGCGGGGGAGGCAGCGGCTGCAGGCAGGGATGCAGGCGAGGATGCAATGGCATCTTAATTGGGGAACCAGCAAAATCTGATGCTCGGTCCTGGCAATGGGGGTGCCTGGTTGGGGCTGCCCAGGGGGTGAACAGCTGCCCCCTCACCCTGTCCTGGGCTGAGCCCCCCGCTCTGGGACCCCCATCCTGGGCCCACCTTTGGGACTCCTGCTCCAAGCCTCTCCCGCACCCACCTCTCTGGTACCAGGAGAGCTGTCGGTAGCAGGTCCTTCTCACTAAGCTGTATTTAATTAAAAGCTAGCTCTTTGTTGCATGTGCTAATTAGCAGTCTTTGCTTGGAGGCTCAGACTCAATCAATATCTAAATCCGTGGTCTAAATCTAGCACAACAATAAATAGCTGCGCAGGCAGTTTCAGGAGGATCCCAGAGCTGCTGTTCTTCTCTGCAGTGTGGGGGCAGCACCAGGGGGGCTGTGCCTTCCCCCAAAGGCTCCCCGAATTGGCAGGACATGTTCCCTTTCACGTGCACACCTGAACTTGCAGGAAAGCTGCTGTTTCATGTGCACACCTGGGCGTACCTTGCTCACAGGACCCTTGATTCCCCCCAAAACCACCTGCACGGGTCCCATTGCCTCACTGCAAAATTGTGAATTAATTTTGAATTCCCGCTGCTGTGTTAAATCTACAGGCTCGTCCTCAGAGATCAGCACTTGACTGAAAATGATGCGGTTAAGTGGTGGATACATCAGCGGGTGCTTCCGATCTGCCCATCACCTCGCGCCGAGCTTGGCCTCGCCTGTATAAACACCACTTAGACATGTAAATCGAGAGAAAAAGGGATGTAGAGAGAAGCCCAGTGAGCATTCGAGGGAGTCCGGGGTTGCTCTGTTGTGATAAAATAGGCATTTAATGGTGGTGGGCATGACTGATGGGCGCTCTGCGGGCAGCGGGATTCAGTCCCGGTGACTTAGCCTCCAAGTGCTTTATGAATGAGGGAGCTGGAACCACATTGTCACTGGACAGCCGGGGGGTTTGGGGTGCCCTGGTCTCCTGCCCGGTGCTGGTGGGAACGGGCACGTCCCCAGTCGCACCGGGGGGTGTCCTGGAGAGAGGGACAGGGGACAGAAAACGCGCTTCAGGGATAACATCATCCCTGCGTCGGCGCTGGCGCTAACCCGCACGTTAAACCGGAATAGCAGAGACTCTTAAATCCCGTCCCAAGAGCACCACTGGAGTGGATTAGAACCAGATATTTAATTACCATAGCAAGATTTTTATTTGTTTTTTAGGTATGGGCTGGGAGCGGGAGGTTCACGCGAGCACAGAGAAAATGGATGGTTGGCAACTCCTGTGTGAGCAGCCCTACAAATCACCCGTGATTCACAGTTATATAAAGCTTCTTATATAGTAAACAATCTTGTTAATAAAAGCAGGAGTCCGGGGTCCAGTGTAATCCAGCCAGTGTGACTAACTGGCTTTGCAGGCTCGCTCCCGGTGCAGAAGCAGGAAGATTCCTCAGATGGTACAGGAGCTCATTTCTGCAGATCCTCGGCAGTGATTGCTGCCCTGGGAGAAGGGGCAATGCCGTGGGGATGGGTTAGCATGATTTAGCTTTTTTATTTCTTAATTGCCTTTCCCAGAGTCGCAGTCTGACCAGCACACGCTGGCACAGCCTGATCCACACGGACGGTCCCTTCGGTCCCTCCTGGCCCCTCGGCTGGTTTGGGGACAGCGGTTTGGGGACCCGCTCACCGTCCCTGGTCCTCCCGGTGCCGTTACACCCTCCTGAGCCGCGGTGCCGTACGTCACCTCCTCCTGCAGCCCTTGGAAAGCCCAAGGAGGAGAGGACTGCACGAGGTGGCGTTGCCACGCTCGGTACCGCAACGTGTGCTGGTGCTGGAGGAGCTCGGGCTGCTCGGACGCAGGCGCAGGCAGCGCGACGTGTCCCCGGCTGTGCTGGGGGCCTCACCTCATCCCCATCTCTCTCCTTTCTTCCTTTAAATTTCTGCTGGACGCTCCGGGTGGGCCGGCTGCCTTATGTAAGCGCGGGAGGGGCTTCACGAAACTTCCTCCCTTCCAAGGCTTATTTAATTAAAAGCCAGTTTTACGGTGCATGCGCTAATTATAACTTTTTAGCCCAGAGGATCAAAATGAACTTGTTGCTTGTAATTCTATAATTCAAATCTACTGCAATTAGATTGGATGCTCAGAAGTTTTCAAAATAATTCATCTATATAAATGTGCTTTGCCAAGTTCGTTTTTTTTCTCACTTGAAATTTTTTTGTATGCTTATATGCAAAGGAGGCAGCCTGAGGATGTGTTTCTTGCGAAAAGTAGGGATGCTGATTCTTGAAACTATGGTGCTGGCGAACAGTAATAATTATCCCTGTTTTTCTAATAGCGCGGTGTAAGATATCCCAGGCAACTGAGCAGTGCGGGAGGGGGAGCCGCCCCCGGGCAGCACGGAGCCCTTTGTCTGGTGCAAAGGCAGCGATTTCCCATCGGGTTTGGTGTTTTCCTGGGAAGCGCGTAGGCTGCCGGAATCCAGACCCGCCTGCAATGGAGGGGAAAGGTGGGAGAGGCCAGCGGCCCTTAGCCCCTCGTTAGTGACCGCCAGGACTTTCCCTCTCGCAGCTCCCGCATCCCGGCAGCGAGAAGGGGGCTGCGGGCGCTTGTTGCGGCGCTGTCTGGATTCAGGGGTGTGAAGCCCTGCCTGGCCCAGGCAGCCTCTGCATCGCTGGCTTTGGCACAACAGGGAGACTGAAAGGGAAAAACCGCGCTAGTCTAAGTTTGGAGAAGGGCAATGCTGAGTTTATTCCGGAGGGGCTGGGTCTCCCGGGCGCACAGCTCTTCCTCCTGAACGCGCCGTGGAAGATCGGGGCGAGTTCTCCCCAGAGTTTTTGGTTTTCTGTCTGGCGATTTTGAGCAGTTTTGTCCCGACTCGCTGGTGTGTCCTGGTGCAGGGCGCTGCCCCGGCTCAGCCACCACCAAACAGCCGTGTGGTTCAGCGTGTGCTTAAACAGTGCGCTGATCAGGGCTTGGGAGAACGTGTGCGGTGATTGTGGGTTTTTGCTGTTAAAACCACAGCTAATACTATAGTATATATAGAAGGAGCAAAAGCAAATATGTTTGTTTCTACCTTACCTTGTGCGTTAGAGGAAGAAACACCAGCTGCCTTAAGAAAACGTATTTATTATTCACTCAGAACACACTTTGAAAAGCCAGGAATAAACAGCAAAGTCCAAATACTTGATTTCCGCAGGACGCCAAGGCTGCTGCAGGACTCGTTACGGTGCCGGAGCCACCCAGCCCTGCTGTGAAACAGGGGGAAGGGTGTTTGGGGATCACGAGGTTCCTGTTCAGCTCGGGTGCTTTGGCATCGAGCTGTCACAGCACCAGGTCACATCATTCCCAGGGCATGGATCCGCACCCCACAGCGGAACCCCAGCTCGTCCCAATGGCTTATTTATGGTGATGGCACCTATGGTAATTACAGGCGTTTTGTCTGAGCGCGTTTAGGTATTTTCTCCTGTCAAACTGAGGCTGGTTTCAGTTTAAATGATGATAATGGCGTTTGGAGGATGAGTTATGGGCAGCAAACAGAACTTTGCCTCGTGCCAGCGCCACAGCAGCGATGGCCGGACCTGTGCCCGCGTCCCTCTGTGTCTGCTTGGCCCGGTCCTGTCCTGGGGAAGAATAGATAAAACATAGAGAAATAATAGAGAAAGAGCGAGTGCTGCGCTGGGTGCTCCCGGCAGCAGGGGACCAGGGCCCAGTGCTGTTTTCGGAGCAGCGAGCCCATCTCCGTGACCCACTCGCCAGCCCCACGTTGGCCAAATGACCCCACGAGCTGGTGCGGGGTCTGGAGCGGCTCCCACCGTTCACACGCCGGGAAGCCAAATCTGGTTTCCCAGCCCCAGACAGAACAAGCACATCATGAATATTCATCTGCTCCAATGAAAGCATTAGCCCGCGTTCCCTCAAGTGGAACTAACTGAAAATTGATGATGGTTTTCTGAAAAATGCAAGATTATGTACACAGAAGCAATTATATATAAACTCATTAATTATTTAACAGCTTGTTAATGAGCGAGTTCCAGTCTCGTAGCTCGGGCCGTCCTGCCCGTTGGTGCGCGGGGCCGGGCACGGGGAGCGGAGCCGGGGGATGCTTTTCATGTTTTAGCGCTGACTTCGGGCGCCGAGCTCCGGTGGCGGCTGCGGCGCCAGCACCCGGCACCGCGGCAGAGCCGGCGCCCCAGCTCCAGCTGCCTGCGAGCGCTGCCTGCGTTACACGCTCGTGAAATTCTCATTAAACATGTATAAATGGAAATAATTTTATTTTCTGATGCGAGCGAACAATTTGCGTTGATGGAAAATGCCCGTTCCTCGAGCAGCGCTGGTGTGCGCGCGCAGCCGGCGCCGCTTCCAGCTCCTGTCAGTGGAGTTTCGCACTTTTATTGGAGTTCCCGAGCAGCCCGAGCTCCGTTACGTGCGCTCGGCGTTAACGGGTTACGTGTGAGGTGCAGGACGGCTCGGTCAGCCCCACTGTGTCACGTCGCTTGGGAGGTGACAGGGATGACAGGGTTTATTTCAGTACCCGTTGTGCTGCTTTCAGAAATCCTGTTCACATCATTACAGCCCGTGCCAGCATTGAGATACTCACCTGTAAATAACGCACGGCACGGGGCTTTGGGGAGGGTGAAATCCAGTGAGTTTTCCTGGACCTTGGTGGAGGATTTGTGCATAATAGAAGTAAAAACTAATGAACACTTGCAAATGCAAATATGGGGAGGTACATTAGTTATGTTAAGCAGATTATGTGCATTACTTACAAATAGAATACTTATGTGTTAGTGCACTTGGAAAGGAAAATATTGCATGTAATTGTAGATGTGGATTCCTTTACGTGCAGAAATGCCCCAGCGCCGGGTCTGCCATGCAGCAGGGTGAGGATGAGGATGAGGAGCGGGATCGGGTGGGTGCCGTTCCCACCCAGGGCATTAAACTCAGGCACAGAGGAAAGTGCTGGGATGGCAGAGGGTGAAGCTCCAAGTGCCCATCCCAGGGCAGGTGGCACCTCGGTGCTTTCCAGCCCCTTTCTCGGCTGTTCTGCTATGGGCAGGTGTTTCCTCCTGGGCCTTCACAGTTAAATCTTCTCTTAGAAGCCGCTCGCAGAAGCTGTTGGCAGCAGGTATTTAGATCTCTCGGTGGAAAGGCTTCCTGCAGAGGATGTGTAGGTTTAGGGGAAAAAAAAAAATAATTCCTATCGCATTTTTGAATGCGTACTGCTGATGAGGAGTTTCATTGCATTATTCATCCTGGAAACTGTGTAAACCAAGGAAGTTAAAAAGAGGGAAATTGCTGCTTTAAGCCAAGGTGTTTTAACATGTAAATGATGGCTTTTATTCCTAGTGAGAGACCTGCTAGATTTTTAATTCTACGCGCTGTGTGCTGGGTTCGCTGTGTGCAGACACGACAGCCCCGCGGCTCTGCCTGGGATCTCCCTGATTTCCATCGCTGTCGAGCAGCTCTCGGATCTGTGATAATTTAATTAACCTGCCCCGTTCTGCCATGGCTGTTGGAGCAGAGGAGACGGATCCAGACGTCCAGGGAGATCCTGCCTTGCCCGAGCACAGACGTCTGCTATACAGGAGTCGCAGAACAGCGGGGATCTCATTGTGGGTTTTTTAATCATGGATCGTGTCCATAAGCTCGTTCCAGCTGCTCGGGTGGAGCAGACGGGGTCTGGCAGCGGGACCTGTGGGCACGTCTGCGCTGACCCCCCCGCAGCTCCCGCGTGTCCGTACGTCCGACGGCGGCTGGAAAACCGCGGCGTTGCACAAGGGCAGCGGAGCTTCAGCAGTTCAAGGTGCACTGTGACCCCGCGGCCGTCGGCGCGGTGCTCCACAGCTCTGAAAACGGGGCGTCTCCAGCGGAGGAAAGGTATTTTTGGAAAAGCCGGTTACTGGGGCCAACCTCACGTCGTTACCGCAGCCGCTGCTCGGAGCCGGCCTTCGATTTCCTTCTGCTCGTGAGTTCTGTGAAGTGCCAAGAGTGAGGTTGCGTGCCCGTGCACAGCAGCGCCCTGCGTGTCCCCACCGCCTGCCCCCGGCCAGGGCTGCAGCAGCACCTAACGAGCTGCTGTTAATCAGGTGGGGGAGCCCCTGGAGGTGCCATTAGTCCTGACTTCAGTGGAGGCATGGCAGTGACGCCTGGTTGGAACCGTTAGAAAATCCGACCCCGTCCGTTGTGCACGTGCCGTGTAACACACCGAGGGGAGCGTCCCCGGCGGGTTATTTACCAGAATCAGTGCTCAAAGGGACTCTGAATGTAGGGAAGTGGGTAGAAATTATGAACTCCAGCTAGAAATCTACTCAGAGCGGGTGCATGAGGTGTATTTTTCTTTTTGTAAATGCAAAAAGACAAATATATTCTTTTGCTCTTGGCTCCCAGCAGACAGCTCCTGGCAGCTCCGCCGCGTCTCCGCGATGAGGATGGAAACCGCCTCGATGTCTCTGACAAGTACCGAAATTAATACCATCCTTCACTGGAAGTGGCATATCCAGCTACTCCCCAAAAGGTGAACATTAATATTCTGATTTATGTTGTTAGACCTGTGCTCTGGCCTCGGGCCTGCAGAGATGGGGCGATGAGGGAGGGGGTTCGGTACCCCCACCCCATCCCGCAGCATCGCTGCAGGGAAGCTCCATCAGATCGGTTGTGCCACAACCACTCCGGCCCCAGGTCGCTGTCTTGGAGCGTTTTCAATGTGAGAAAAGGAGAGATAAATCTTCCCCGATCCAGCCTCATTATCTATGTGGCATTTAAGCATAATTTATGCCCGACGTCTCGCCACTTCTCTGGTAGGAAATTGCATTGTTGGTTCCCCTGCTCTCGGCTTCTCCGGCAACTGTGTCAGAAATATTGAAATAAATCGATCCGACTTGAGTTCCCTCTGCATTTTTATTGCCGGTTTATCAAGGCAGGCACGGCACTGAATGTGCTGTGTTGGCAGGAGGAGGAGGGTGGCGGAGCCGCGGTGGTCTGGCTGCCCACGCCGCACTAAAAGGGGGTTTGGGCGTCTCAGCGATCACCGCTGCCCACGCCAGGAGTCCGGCTGAATTCTCCGTATCTCGAGTTTTCCTTGTTTTTTTTTTAATGGCATCTTAATTGGGGAACCAGCAAAATCTGTAAAAAAAAAAAGGAAAACAAACAAAATTAATGAGCGGTGTCAGGGGAAGAAAAAAGCGTTTTCTGGGCAGCTCCTTGGCAGGGGTAGGAAATCGCTGCCGCTCTTGGAGCGCGTTTGGTGCCGCTGAGCTGCCAGCCGGGAAGCCAAGTGCCGAGCGAGTGCCGGGAGCCGCGGCCTCTGCTCCGCTCAGCGGTGCCTCGGCCCCCGCGCTGGGCTCGGGGGTTTATTCCCAGACTAAACTGCTTTCGGAGCCCTGACTCGTGTGTCGGGGGAGGGAGAACGGGCCGTCGGGCGGGCTGACAGCACGGCCCCTGTGCTCGCGTCCAGCCGGCGCACACCAGCATCCTCAGCCTGCGCCGTCCCGGCATCGGCCTGAAAACGCGGCAAACACGGCCAGGTGCCCGCCCGAAAACCCCAGCGGGAGGGTGGCTGTGGCAGAGCCGGGCTGGCAGAGGTGCCGGGTCCCTGGCAGTTGTTCGTGCACACCGCTCCTCTCTGTGTGTGGCTCTGGGTAGCAGTCGTGGTTTAACCCCCTTCCTTTGCATGTGCCCCTGTACCATTTGGGGCATCAGCGTTCTCACCCTTGTCTTTGATTTCCTCTGCCCAGTGATATTTTGGGGCTGAATGCTTTGGCTTGTTCTCACTTTGCGGTGGTTTGGCTTCTCCTGCCTGCAGGGAGCGGGTCCATCCGACAGCCGAGTGGGAGCATCCCCGGCGCTTGGCTGCGGCCCGGCGAGCGTGCGGCTGCACGCGGTGAAACGCTGATCCCAGCCGGTGCTTCTGGAGTCCCCAGAGTCACTTTCCATGGCTTTAAGCCTTTGTTGTGAAGGCTGTTGATATCATGGGCCACTTCTGCAGCCAGCGCCCCCTCACCCACGGCAGCGCTGCCTTTCCTACCGAGCAGCAAAACGTTTTCCTTGTGGGCTGCGGGAAAAACTCATTGCAGGGAAAGATTCATAAAACCTTATCTTCATCCTCAGGCTGTGCCACACAAAGGTAGCAGGAGGAAGCTCGCTGATCCGCACTAGCTCTGCCGTACGTTGGCCTGGGCCGGTCCTCGCTCTGTGACGAGTGCTGCTGGTGCACCTCTGTCCCTCCTCTCTGCCCCCGTGGACCAGCCCATCTCTCTCTAGAGAAGTCAGTGAGTGGTTTCTGCTCCACAGGGAAGTGATGCTAAATTGCTTTTTTTAGCAATGCTCCTTTTCTGTAGAACTTTCGGAGTTTGCCCCAAAGTTTGGGTAGGAAGAAGAACATAGTTTTCTTGCTTTGGTATGAAGTTAGGAACCCAGATGGAGGCATTCAGTGCCTCACAGGGATTATTAGAAACAAAAAAAGCATTGGCAAGAAAGCATGCCATAAATCCAAGCCTTTCTGTAAGCTCTAAATCTGTTACACGTTAGAGTGTAGTCTTCTAAAACAAAAGTGGCTGCACCAAATAGAGACCATTATTGTGTAAATATTTCTGCTGGGAAACGCTGCCTGAAGAGAAGACACAATAGCTGCCCTGACGCAGGTTTTATTAGAGCAAGTTGGCACCCGTCTGTTTGTAGGGAGCGGAATATGCTTGTAGAGATTATACCAGATTTACAGTGATTAATAATGGATTGGACATGGCAGACTTCAAAGGGTTCGGCTCCCTCGCAGTTTGGTGCTAGGTTGAGTTGAAATAAAACTGCAGATTTGCTCCAATGTCATCTGTGCACACACAGACCTCGAGCTGTTTTTAAAGACCTTCCAGTGTTTGCTGGGGCTGTAACTTTTGTTATTAAACTCTCGAAATGTGCTCCTTGCAGCAGGAGCTCCCTCTCCCGCCCGGTCTGGAGGCTCCGGACCACACTGAGGGCAGCACAGCAAACAAAGACCAGGACTTTTGAAATTAATAACGCTGTTATTAATGATGCATTATTATAAATATGCTCTCATTCTGTCTTTGTCAGGCGATTTAGTGGTGTCCTCGTGCATCTGCAGTTGCACTCTGCCCAACACGTTGCTTCTCTTTCCCCATCTGCTCAGGCACGCAGAGGTATGTCGGGATGAATGTCAGGATGTATGTCGGGATGAATGTCAGGATGTATGTCGGGATGAATGTCATCTGTAGGTCGGGATGTATGTCTGTGCGTTTGCCTCTGCATCGCTGTAAGATCACTGAGATGAGCCGGGCAAAGACCAGGGCGAGCGCAAGCTGCTGAGGGGCCGCAGCCGAATGCATTTCGTAAGTGATAAATGCTTCTGTGTTAATCAAGCGTTATTGTGCGTTGCAGTCGGGAGGCATCTCGAGCTAATGAAGACGTTTCCCCTGTATGTGCCGCTATCTCAATGCCTGGCAGAGCTGCCGAGCAGCGATCCTCCCGCTCCAGGCAGGCTGATGGGATTTGCACCGCTCCCAGTTGCCATGGAGAAAGTGTTGGATGGCTTTAATACATCTCTGTGAATTTCTCCCCGGAGTTTTCCCATGACAAGCTGGACTGGAGGTAGCGTATAAGAAACTGTAATCTTCCAACTCTATGAAAAAATGATTGATGGAGCGTTGGGGGCACGAACAGCTTAGCAGGGCTCTGCAGGGAGGTGGGTGGTGGGCACCGGAGGGTCCGGCCCTGGGCCCCGAGGGATGCGCACTCACCAGGAATTAAAGCCAAAGAAATTAAACAGATATTTGTTTTCACATCAGTGTATTCCCATGTATAGATCCTAATGTTTATAATACATTTGCCTGTTTGCTTTTTAAGTTGATGAAAACATGAATGATTCATGAAAACAGAGGAAAAAACTCCTTCCCAGTGCAGTGTGCCACGGAGCAAGTCACTCACCTGCCCGGGCAGCCTGAGCTTTCGTTTCGGCCGTTTTCCCCCCAGATCCATCAGTCCGCCCTGACCTGAACCTAAACGATTATTGGACGCGGACCATGATGGAACCAGGTAGACCTGACGGGGATGTTTTCAAGGGGAAAGGGGACACAGGAGGATTGGGAGGAGCAGAGAGCGAAGGCCCCGCTGTCAAAACCTGCAGCGCTTTGTGGCAGCTGCGGGGAGGAGACGCGGGGCGGCGTTTGGAGCGGTCGTCGTGCGGGTGCCACCTCGTCCCTCTCCTTTTCACCATTTTACTTCATTATTTTTACCCTCCACATCCCCAGTGGTACTTCTAGCAGCTTTAGATTCTCTAAACGTTTTCGGCAGCTCATGGGCTTTTGCAATGCGAAGCCCATCGATAGGTGGTGACCGTCACCTCCCGAGCAGCCCCCGCCGGGCCAAAAACCAGGTTACCTGGCTCCTTGTTCTCTCTGTCCTTTGTTTTCCAGGGTTTTGGTGAAATCCCCCGCAAACGCAGCCGCTCGGCAGGAGCTGCCCTGGTGCTTGGATCGGAGGTTTCCCGCAGAGGAGAGGTTGCGTGCGCTTCAGCTGATATGCCAGGGTTAAACAGTAATTAATTAGCGAGTTTATGGTGTTTTCCCATCTGAAATTAAAAACAAAAATTATGCAGAACATACAAGGTAATTAGGAAGCAGCAAGCTGCAGCACACCTCTAGACGAGAGCTCTAAAAAGCATGGTGTTCAGCGGCAGGTTTTTAATGTAGGGGCTGAGAAGGGCTCGTGCCCTCGGCCGCGTTCCCGGAGCGTTTGTCGCGATTCCCCTTCCCTCGCGGATCCAGGGAGGGCCCCAGCACCACCGAGTTTTTAATGTTCTCAGTGCTTATCCCTCATCAGGTTTTCCATTTAAAATCTGTCAGCCAAGATGAGAAAATTGGTTCATATTTTATGTGCTGAGTTTAATTTTGTTTATTCCCTCGCATCTACAACTGGCCCCTAGTGTTTCATCCCCCCCCCATGATTTAGCTGTGCAAGATGTTCCGCCTGTCTGTTAGAGAGGAGTGCATGGAGCAGGTCGTGTGCATTAAACGTGAAGTTTTTACTACAGTTGGTTCAATAATCTGAAAGGAAAACTTTCAAAAAATCCGAACAGCCAAAAATATGGTCTGAGCATCTTCTGCTGGGGCACTGGGGTGCTGGGCTCGCCGTCCTCTGCCCCGGCAGCACGGGGGAACTGCTGGTTAGGACAGGTGGTAAGCACATCGGTTAAACCGGTTTAAAGAAAGACCGTTCTTTTCACCACATTCCTTAATGGTTTTCCCTATTTTTCCCCCATTTTCCAGCCTGCGTGGGTGAGCACAACGCCCCTCATGAAAAGGTGGGGGAATCGGCATGAGAAATGGTGGCGACGTGAGCTGAGCCAAATGGACGGCAGAAGACAAATCGTCCTCGCAAAAGTGCCAGCGTCAACCTGGCAGGGAGAGAAGGAGAAAGATGATGTTTGGAGGAGGAAAACATAAAAGGCTCTGTTGGAATGGCACCTGCGCAGGAAATATTGCCCCACAAGACAATGCTGGGGGATGTCAGAGGTAATTGTTCTTCTCTGCTTTATTAGCTCCACGTGCACGCTCCGGGTAATGACGGATCATGTTTGCGCTGCCGTTTCTCCAGTTTTCTCTGTTTTCTGTTTGCTTTCTCCCCCGGTTTCCTTCCTGCCTCTCTCCCTCTGCTGTTTTCTGCCTTTCCCTGTGATTTTAGGCTGCTCCCTCCCAGAGGAGCCAGGCACGGCCGTGTTCCCGCAGCCGCCGCCGCATCTCCCGCCTGGTGCATCCTTGGGTGCTCCGGACCCCCAACCCTGCTCCCCCTGCTCACCCTCCGGGTCATTCCCCCTTTAATCCTTCGCCCCGCTCGCACTGCCTGGGTTTTGGGCACGTTTTCCGAGGCTGCCCGGCCGTACCGACCCTCCTGCTGCCTCTTGCTTGCCCCAAACCCACTTCGCCTCCAGAAATAATGAGATTTTTTCCCCGTGCACCAGCTCGGGTGGGTGGGCGAGACTTTGGGTGATGGATTTGCTGTAGGCAAAGGTCCTTTCATTTCTGCGTCAGAGCTTGTGGGTGGAAAGGGCTGGAGGCACAGGGTGAAATGCCGGGTCGCTCTCCCCTTGCCGTCTGCCGGACGGGCAGCGCGAGGAGGAGGAGGAGGAGGAGCAGGAGGAGGAGGAAGAGCAGGAGGAACCTCGCGGTGCTGGAGTCACTGGGGACGGTGGGTGCCGAGCAGCGAGGGCGGGCGCGTGTTGTGGTTTGGTGCCTGCGATCAATACGAGCTCACTCAGGGTGATTTTTTTATGTCTCTGGAACACTTTATTTGGTTTCTGAAGCGCTCGTGTTCTAGAATAATTTCTCAAGTCTTGTCCAAGCCGCTTGTCATGTCTGTGCTAAGTGAGTTTGAGGGCTATTTTCTAGTCCACTTTGTTGTTTCTATTTTATTGTTTGGTTGGCTCTAAATTTACATTGAAGTGTAATTCAGTTTTGTTTTGCGGACTTGGGCATGAAAAGAAACACGTTGCTGTCACTTGGAAATGCCTACTGGACACTTTTGGGCAGCTGCTGAGTTTTCTGGGTTCTGCTTTCCTCACCCTTTTCTCCTCATTTCTGTGTCCCTTCAGGCGGGGATGTGGGGACATGGGCACGCAGGGGTGTGGGGATGCAGGGCTGCCGTGTCCCCACAGCCGCGCCAGCCCCCTCTCCAAGCCCCTCTAAAATCAAGCAGTGAATTAAAGATGGCCCAGGAGTGCAGGGGAGGGAGGGGAAAGCCTGATCTTTACAGATGACATTTAAGCCTGCGAAGGCTGATGTATTCTACCCACTGTCACATTTAAAAGGCACTGAATTCATTAGACCGTTGAATAATTTTTTTTTTTTAATGTATTTATTTGGAGAAGAGCCATTGCTTTGAGCCAGCAGCTCCTCCTGCTCAGATGAGGCTCCCAGCGCGGGAGCGAAGGCTCCAGGGTCCTGTCCTGGTGCGGTCCCCGCTGCCTTCCTCGGGAGGATGAGGAGCCGAGGATGTGCCCAAGCGCTCGCGCTGCTCCTCCGCCGACAGCTGCTGGGGTGGAGCAATCAGGGAAATAATCGTCTCGGACTGAAGGCAGGAGATGCTCGATATTTACAGTGTCCCGACCCGCGGAGGTGGTGTCTGAGCATCCCGGAGCGCAGCTGCCTCCTGCGGCTCTGCCCGTCTCTGTGCCAGCGATTTCACAAGTGTTTGAGGGCTTTTTTGAGAGCCATTGTGCAGAATTCCCCGTCTGCAGATGCAGTGATCTCAGTTTAACTCCACCGCCAAATATTTTGACAGCCGCTGTCCCCGCAGCTGAGCGCCGCATGTCACGTGCGCGGTGACGGTCCCCTCGGCGCTGCCGGAACGGGGACATGCTCCCGGCTCAACCCCCGGGATGGGGGCTGCTGGGGGGCTGCTGGGGGGCTCAGCCTGTGCCCCCCGAAAGATTCCCAAACCGCAGCCCCGGCTGCCCCGCCGGCTGGATTGACATTTAGCCCCGAACGTCTTGCTCTCTCCAAGAGAACACGGCCAGAAAAGCCAGTGGCAGGACCCACAGCTCAGTAAAGCAAGAGAACAAACGCCTTCTGCATCACGATTTGGAAACAGTTTGTTGTGGGTTTATTTTCTTAGCCCATTTCTTGGGGAGGAATTGATCTGTCTAATCTCTAATCTGCGACTATGAAATTGTATTTCCCTCTTAATAGGCCTACAAATGTTACAGGCGGATGGTTTGGGAGATGGGCTGTGACCGGCGGGAAGGCTGAAAAGGGACGTTGGGTTTTGCTGGCTCTGGGCTGCAGGACACAGGATGCAGGAGCACCAGGTCCCCATCAGCCCCGGGACCCAGCGCAGACCCCGATGCTTGTGCCCAATTCCTGCTGAAATCAGCCGGGAGGACTCCAAGAAACTGCGTTTGGTTTGGGTATCCCCAGTTCCCAACTCGCACAAGAAAGGGAAAGGGTGCAAACCCCACGATGAAGGTGGTTGATGAATGAATTTGTAGCAGGTAAGAGAATGAATTTGGAGCGGGAGAACCTTCACACCTTCACAGGGTTTAAATACAGCTGGTTAATCACTTTATCATCCAAATACAGGTGGATTAATGCAGTGGCTTAATACTCTGTTTAAGCAGCTGATTTTTTAAAAAAGCTATATAATTGAGGGAATTACTGTAAAATTAGAAAACTTAACACTTTTGTACTGCTCATTGTCAGAGCTCCTGGCCGCGGAGCAGGACGGGGCTCCCGGAGCCGTGGAAGGGGCTCCAGCCCCAGCACCGCAGCCACCACGAGCAGGTGAGTGTGAAAATAACGGAGTGGGAAGAAATGGGCTTCACCTCCTCGTGTTTGGAGACGGGAAATATCACCCACTCCTCCAGCTCCTCTCGTAAACACAGAATTTATCTGTCAGCAAGCTAAACCAATAGAAGTTGAATAATATTTGTTGATTAATGTAGTCAATGAATTTCATATTTTCTTTAAAATATTTGCTGCATATTTCTGTAAATTATTCATCCGGTTTATAAGGCAAAGCAAATATTTGTGAATAGATATGAATTATGTGATTTATAAAAATGAAATATTCATGAGTCATTTTCATTATTCACCTCATCCTGGAATTGCTACATAAATCTGATCAAACGAATAGATTTGGTGAGGCTCAGCCCGAATTTACGGGTATCACAGAGCTCGCTGGCCCCCGCGCAGCAAACCGGGGTGGATCTGGAGCAAGCGCTGGAGCGGCGTGTGCGGATGCTGCTGCACGTGGAAACCTGCGTTAGCCTGAATTTCAACAGAGGCAAAGGCAAGAGGAGCCTGACAAGGACACGGAGGACGCGCCGCGCTGCGGGGAAGGTGCTGGGGAGAGCGGGAGCGTCGGCCGTGCAAAACGAGTGGAAAACTGCTTACCGAAAACCAGGCCGCACCCCAGCGCTGTGGAGGGAGGACGAGCGTGGCAAACGCTGGCGGCAGAGCTGTGGCTCCAAGGGAGAGCCGGGGACAGCGGGGACAGCGGGACCTGGCCACAGCTGCCTCGCAGGGCCACGCTGAGCCCGGGAACAGATCTGGTGCGGGTCTTGGTGTTAAAAAAAAAAGAAATTTGATGTCCAAAGCTCAGTTAAGCAGATGCTTAACTTTTAGGATGCGAGTCATGCCTCCGGCTAGGCTGGGACTGTGGATCTGCGGAAAGTTACGTGCACGCTCAGTGCTGTTGGGCCGGTGCCACCCGCACTGGCTGCCGCTCAGTGGCGAACACGGCTTGTTCGGAAGCTGCAAAATGAGCACTCAAAAATTCAGCTTTGGGGACCTTCATATTTTCCAAAGTGTTAAAGTGCTTTCTCTTTAAATAGCAAGCTTCCATTTAGAAAATAGACCATTCTGTAGATAGCATTATAGATCTTCCTCCGCTGGGGTGTTTTGCTCAACACGGCGTGGGGACAGCGTAAAACCCGTGTGCTCAGCCAAGTGGAATTGCTGACTCTATTACCTTGGTCAGAGAAAACCGTCCGTCTTCATCCTCCCTCTTCTCCATCAGGACGGGGCGGGCGGTTCGGCCCTGCTGCGTTCGGCACATCCCGCATCTGCAGCGATGGGGCTGGGCTGAGTGGGAGCTCTTCGGGGTTGCAGAACCCGGGGCTCCTCCGCGCCTGCTGGAGAGGTCGGGGCACCCGTAGGATTGTTCAAATCTGTGTGTGGTGGGAGCAGCCGAAGCACCAAACCCCCCGGGCGAGGGTGGGTGTGCGGGGACCCTGGGGACCCCTGGGGACTGGGGACCCCGGGCAGCACCGAGGAAGGACCCGGGGCTTTGGGCCCTGGGCAGCCCCCTCGGGCCCTCTCCCCAGGGTCACCCTGCGGCACAAGGCAGGAGCAGCGATGTTTTCCTCTGGCCAAGGCAGCTCCTGCGTTTTCGCGCTGAACTGCAGGCTGTTCAGCCGTGGGATGGTGTTTTTCCCCTTGCCGGCTCTGGAGCCGCACAGAAGCCATTTATCAGCGCTGTGTGCGCATCCAATCTCCTGAGCTCTCTGCTTCGCCTCCCGTTATCGCTCGTCTCCACGGCACTTAATGAAGCAGCTATTTTGAGGCGACAGCCTAATGAATTTGAGAAGTTTTTGACCCTTTTGTTGCACCATCTCAAATATCGGGTACCTGGAAAATAGTTTTAATGTTGCGTAGACCATTACGAGCCAATGTATTTATTCTAGGTATCCTGTGCCGAGGTGTTTCATGGAGCTTTGGGGCAGCAGCCAGCAAACTGGGGGAGATGCACTGGTGGGTGTTTCCTTAGAGAGGCGTCTCCATTTAACGCCCTTTTCCCAAAGAGCTTCTCCCCTGCCTGCCCAGCAGGTTGTTCCGTTGAGAGGCTGGAGGTTAAAGCGGTAACGGCACAGGGGTTTAGTAAATAAGAGAAATTGCACCCTGGTCAGTGCGGCTGGGTAATCCCTGTCAATATTGGCCCCCGTTTGCTGGGTTTTTTTCCTCCGGTTTCTGGGATCTCTCTCTGCAAGTTTCTTATTTTCCCCATCTGCTCTGCTGAAAGTCTTTCTTCCTTAGTCATTTATTTTTTAACAGAAAACCGAGATAAAAATCTCCAGTCCTCCCAGGGACATTAATTGCCGCTACTTTAGAGCATGCACGGCTGGTAATTATGGTTTTTGCTCAGCAGCTGATGGACTTGGAAACCTCTTTTAACGCTGAAAAGGCAGGGAGAGGGAAACTCAGTGAGCCGAATGCACTGGGACGGTGCCCGTGTGCCGCGGGAACCCCGCAGCGAGGGCTCCGACCGGTGGCACCAGAATCGCGTCTTGCGGATCGTGCGCTGCTCCGCGCCCGGGAGCGTTTGTTTGTCGGCACCCGCAGCAAATGCAGCCACGGCCGCCGGGAGCTCGTGGGATGGCGGCTGTAATTTTGAGGTCCGTTAAATATGATTTAAATATTTTTTTACTCATTAGCGATAATTTAGAATGATTCTCTTTTTTTTTTTTTTCGGAAACTTCAAGTATGATTGTAATAGCTTTGTAATTTGGGGCTCTATCATTAAAATTAATGATATCCTAATGCTCTATGTGCACTGGAAAAGTCTGATCAGTTTTTTCCCCTTTATATATCATTACTAATAGAACATTTTAATGGCTGTAATTTCCAGCCCTGTAGATGGAAACCTAAAAATAGGAAGAAAGCCTATTTCATCACGCCATGCCAGCCCCTAAATAATTCAATTACATAGACCAGAATATCTGAAGCCGAGTGTGTTCCCAGCTGCAGATAACCAAAAGTACTTGATATTGCTTTTAGAGCAGGGCTGGTTATTACAAAGTCTGGCTCTGCAGCCCCTGCCGGGCCCCCCGGGATGCCAGAGCATACCCACGGCCCAAGCCTAAAGCTCCCCTAAAACCAGGCTGAGCCCCCGCTTTATTACTACGCATGGTCTTCTGCTATAGGGAACTCGAAAGCCTTTCATCATCCTACATATGCCTACACACAGCTACCTCCTTTCACATCTTTACCTTGTGGAGTTTATCAGGTGAATTTCTGCTATTTATTGGTTTATGCTTTGCCTCCACCAGCCAGAGTTCGTGATTGAATTCTCACTCTTCGCCTGAGACAAGGGGAGGTTGGGGCGCGCTGTCCGGTGCCAGCAGCGAGCCCGCAGCGGAGGGATGTCCAAGATCGTCCTGTAGCGGGATGGAGCCGCTGCCCCAGCCCCAGCAGAGAGCGGACGTGAACCTCCCTCCGCAGCCGCGCGGGCACCGCGGCCCCGCCGCGCGTGCCATTAAAACTGCCTGTGTGTGTCCTGAGGGTCTCCTCAGGCCGGAACAGCATTTACTGCCTAATGAGCAGAGCTTTTATATTTTGGCATTTGGGTTTGTTTGGTTTTTTTTCCCCGTGATATTTGTTGGTGTTTGGGATAAAAAGCCAAAGCAACAGAGAAAATCAGTGCGGCTGCCAAGTTGTTGGGCTGGAAGCAGGAACGAGTGCGGGAGCATCCCTGGGCTGGGTGATGGAGGGGACAGTGTCCCCGGCACCTGTGACCCACGAGCAGCCGCCTCTGAGCCTGCAACGCTCAGTTTAACTCTCCAAAACTTCTTTTCTCACAGCCAGAGAAAGTGCTCGGAGCAGCTATTAGCGTGTAATCAATCAGTGTCAAATAAAAGTCATCAGAATATGACTGAGAGTCTGATTGCCTGTAACCAACATAATTAGACGGTGAGGATTTTCTTTCTTTTCCCTTTCTGCAGGAAGGCTAAAAGCCTCCAAAATTGGAGCTAATATCCTATGTCTGGAGAGAGGTGAATTCGCATTTGACCTATTGTTCAAATAAAAATTCTCCTCAAATCCAGCCCAACCTGGCGACGGCAATCATGGCAGGGGCTTCGGCACAGGCCTGCCCAGAGAACACCAAAGAAGTTATAAACCCTGATGCTTGTTCCCGTATCCAAGAGTCTTCCGGCACCTCCAATGACGCCGTACTGATTTCCTCCGGCTGACCAAAGCAGCCCGTGTGTCCGTGTTCCCTGTCACCGCTTATCTGTCCTCGCTCTCCAGATCCTCTTTGGGTTTATACTGGCGTTAATGAAGTATTTGCGCTAACGAAGTATTGGTGTTAATGAAGCATTGGCGTTAATGAAGCACTGCTGTCCCACCCTCACCCCACGTACCAGCACCCCAACGTTGTCCAGCTGAGCCAAAAGCCGAAGTTACAGCTCTTATCCCACGTTTCCAGAGGAGAAACGCGAGGTTTTCTGCCTGGTTAGCCGGATTGCCTGGCTGATGTTTCGGTGAGGTTTTTTTTCCTCCAGCTATTTATTTTTTATTAGATATTTGATGTTTTTCTCCTGTCATCCTGCCTTTAAGGCGACCTGCAAAGGAAGCAAACAAATGAGTCTCTCATTATTCTGTCCTTTTTCCTTCGCTCCTTGGATGTTTTATTGATCCATCTCTTCCTCACCTCATTTGTGTGTGTTTTGGCGTGGAGCTTGGTTGGGGACGGTTATGGTGGGATGGTTTTTCCCCCTTTGGTGAAAGGGAAAATCGGAATAAATAAGCCCAGGGTGGGGGTGTCTGGCACCGTCTGTGCAGCGCGGAGCAAACGTGCTCAGCAGGACCGGGAGGGTTCCTGGGGGACGCGTGGGGGAGCCCCCCGGGGCGCCCGGGCCCCCGCAGCCCCTGCCAGCTGCTGTTGTTTCTCCTCAGCCTCTGGCGTTTGTTTTAATCTGCCTTGGTTTTGCATTTCCCTCCAGGATTAAGCGGCGAAGCAGCGAGCTGGCGATGCGCAGAGATTAACTCGCCCCACACGGGAGCCACAGCCGCGGCCCATGAGGGAAACTGAGGCAGCCTCAGCATCCCGGTGAGGGACGCGAAGCCCAAAAACACCCTGCAGGGCAGTTCTACATGACAGTTGCATTCTGGCAGAAATCATCTGTGATTAAAGGCTGTGCTGGCTGCTGAGGGACAGAAGGACAGACAGAACACTGTGTGTCAGGGTGGACGGACGGACAGCATCCTGCCGGTGGGACAGCGTCTGCCTGCAGGCTCCATCCGGTGGAAGATGCTCCCCGAGGAGCCGGAGGGAGAACCCCCTCAGCATGTGGGGTCCCCTCAGCGTGCAGGGTCCGCTGGGCACCGTGGGTGACAGGAGGGTCCCCAGTGGTTTGGCAGCACTGGCACCCACCAGCGCCCACCAGCGCCCACCATGCAGCACCAGCAGCTCCCAGCGCTCCCCGAGCAGCCGTTCCCACGTTTTACCTCCCAGCGCTCAGCCCCAGGGTAAAACCGGGTGTTTTTCAGTCTGCTGCATGTTCTGTCTTCATTGAGGTTTATTTGCCATATAATGTGACACAGTAATTTCACTGTGTATAATTTAATGACACATCAGGAAAGAATTAATCGCTGGAAGCGGCGCTCATGCCGGACGGCCGTGCCGAGGTTTGGCGGCAGCTCTGCCGTGGGTGGGCAGGAACACCGCCGGTGCCGGTGCTGCCGGTGCCGCCGCTGCCAAGTGTCCCCCGGTTCCTTTGCCGCCCGGCTGTGCCCCACGGCTGGGGACACGGCTGGAGGGATGCGGTTGGAGATGGTGCTCGGCGGGAAAACAGGATACGCAAAACCCTCAACAGCACATCCAGTTTCCACTCATTAAGCCACAATTTCCATCATTTTAATTACATAAAAGGCAGATAAATGGCAAGTATGCTCCTACTTGTGCCTTTTCTCTTAATTATTAGTCCTTTGCACGGGCCAGTTTGCAATGAATCAGCCTTTAAACAGTGTTCAATCGGAACATGTTTGAATTATCTTGTTGGCCGATCATTCCCCAGAACATAATAAAACAAACATTAATTACTACTTCAGCGGGTGTAATCTTCTTGAAAGCACTCGACGCCACTCGAATGCCATTGTAGCCTCATGCTCCGCACTGTGAGGCACGTGGGTAAACGAACTCCGGCAGGTCGGGATGCGCAGGCAGAGCTCACGGTGCCAACGCGCCGCTTCGGGAAAGTTTGGGCAACGTGTGGGTCCGCAAAGGAAAAACCCGAGCCTGTTGCCCAAAGAGGAGGGAAGATGCTGCAAGGCCACCAGGCTCCTTGCAGCTGGGTGGGATGGAGCAGGATGCAGTGGGATGTAGCGGGATGCTGCAGGATGCAGTGGATGTGGTGGGATGCAGCGGGATGCAGTGGGATGCAGCGGGTGCCACAGCTTGTGTTTCAGCTGGCATGGAGCTTATTTGGGCCTTGCCTCAATCGATTTGGAGCGTTTCATGTAGGTGTAGATGGCAACTCTTGATCTCCACTCGAAGTTTCCAATGGCGTTTCCAGCGCTGCCACTAAACCCCTGGACACCGCACCTCGCCAGGGTCGATGGGCACTGGCTCTGTGCTGCTGCAGCCTGGGCGGGGGCTCAAACCTCCCCCTCACCCAGGTCCCGCAGCGGCCGCAGCGCGGGGAGAGGGAGCGCTGGGGGCCCGCGGTTCGGGGCGGGGGGGCACAGGGACCGGGATTCTCTGGGCTGGGCCACTCGGCACCTCCGCCCCCAGCTGCCCATAAAGGGGCCGCCCCGCCCGGGGGTGGTGGGGGGTTTTGGGTGGGGTCTGTTTGGCTGCAGCTGCTTCTGAGCAGCATCGCTGGGGGCTGCGGGGCCCTGTTTGTCCCCGGGGTTTGTGCCCCCGGGGTCTGTGCCCCCGTCTTTTCCTTCAGCGTCAGCGAAGCGCCCAGAGAGCTGGGAAAACACCCCGGGGCAGGGCAGAGGATTCTCCGGGAGACGGAGCGGAGCGTTGTTGGTGCGCGGAGCCTCGTGGTCGGCCCGGCCAGCTCTGGAGACACAGGTGGGTTTGGTTTGGTTGGTTTGTCCTGGCACGGGAGGTGGCTCGGGAGGTCTGGTGGTCTTGGTTGCAGGCACTGAGGTCTGAGCGTTTGGGGCAGGGGGGTTCTGTCCCCCACGGGGCTGCAGAGGAAGGGGAGGGCAAGGCTGGAGCTGTTGCGATGCTGAGCTGGGATTCGGGTGGTGCCGAGCCCGTGTCTGTACCCATAGCTGCGGGGTCTGTTCTGGGGGGTCAGGGTGATCTCTTGGTTTCCTTTGCGGGTCGTGGCTGTGGAAACACCCGCGTTGCTGGTGTGTGGCCGTTGTCTCTTCCCCCTGCTCAGGGTGCACCTCCCGATGCCCAGGACCGGTGGGTTTGGCCTGGGGTGTCGAGTCCCCCCAGCCAGCCCGGGATCCGTTTGGGTTCGTCTGCGGGCTGGGGGGGTTCAGGTGGGTGCAGCCCCGCCGAGCTGTAGCTGGGGGAGGGAAGAGCCGTGTGTGAAGCCAGGCCCAGTGTGGGTGGCGTTTTCCCAGCCCGTTGAAGTTCAGCATTAGCCGTTCCTCCTCCGCAGCGGAGGTCCCGGGTCTTTCCCCGGCTGCCTCCGGGCGCTGCTCCACCTGCACAGACCCAGCGCTCCGCTCTTCTCTGAGAGTTACTAAAAGCTTTAAAAATGAGGGCAATTTTCCTTGCCCACAGCCCTGCTACCAGCTGCAGTGCGTTTCCAAGCAGATCTTTGCATTTCATTAGATGCAAAGCTTCTGTCTGAGAGAAATCAATTGCAGCCTGAATTTAAAGACAAAAATCAGTTGTAACTGGGCTTTCCAAGCATGGGCTCGGGTGCCCACACCGGCTGAAGAGCTCGGGCAGCCACCAGGCCCAGGGGGGCCGTTCTGGGCTGCTGTGTTGGGCACCTGCGAGAACAGAGATGAGCTGGGAAGGCAGAGAAAGCACAGGCTCTTCTTTGGGGTGCGGTTGTTTCAGGAGCCCGTTCTTACCATGGGGATGTCCCCCGTTGTAGTGACAAGCCCATCCTTGGTGCAGGTTTTCATGGGGAATTATGTGGAATCAAAACTTACCCAGTGTCAGCGTTCTCACACGTGCCTGTTCGCATACAGGTACATGACAAAATATCTTTGAGTTTCTTAAATGTTTGGTACTGTTGCTTTGAAAGTCTTGTTTTGCATCTGTGTGAGAAAAAAAGAATTTAAATGTGCTTTACATAAGAAAATTGTTTCATGTCACTTTGGTAACATCCCAGCCACCCCCAAAGAGCCATGCGTGTCTTTTCCTTCAGTGTTTCCCCTTCACAGGGCAAAGGGGCGTGAGGGGAGCCCCAGTGCCCTGAGGAGGAGGAGATGCTCTGCGGATAGAGCCGTACGTTATCAAGTTAATAAAAGGCCTTGGAAAGCGTAAGTGCTCTGTGTGCTGGCGCTGGCCCAGGTCCCTGGTTTCCGTGCCGTGGGGGAGCAGCCAGCAGCGGTTCAGCCCCGCTCCGTGCGCTGGTGAACAGCGCGGTCCCCGGGGAGGGCGCGGAGCTCGGCTCTGCCGCTCAGCATCGTGGGCTGGAGCTCGGCTGCTCCCGCTCTGGGAACCGCTCTGCAGGCTGCGAAGTGCACGCGGGGCCTGGGGGGACATCTCCGTGGGGCGCCCCCCAGGAAAGTCACAGGAGCGAGCCAGCACCCTGCCTGTGGCACGGGGGCACAGGGACCTGCTGTTCCTGCTGTGCACATCTGGTCTGTGGAAACAGCAACGTTGGGGTGCATCCAGCAGGAAAAGTGTGTTGGGAGGGAGCAGCGAGGGGTGCAGGACCCCAGACCCTCCTGCTGCCCCGGTGGGTGCTTTGCCAGGCAGCCCCGTGTCCTTTGCTGCTCGTGGGATTTGGTCCCAGAAACTTTTTGTTTTTATCAGTAAAACAAATTCTCAATGACCCATCTGAGACTTCAGAGGAACAGGGAAGCTATTGTGTATATGAGTCAACCCTAATGCAAAGCTATTTCCTTCCTCATTTGCAAACCTGAACATTCCGACATACACAAATTAATGGGTATTATTATGAGCCTCATTAAAAGAACTGTTCTTTAGGGGGAACCATCTTCCCCAATACAAGCACTGTGCTCTGTTTGCTCGGCTATTAATTGATGGCAAACTGTGAAATTCTCAATTTCATTATGATTAACTCGTGCGGTCTGTAACTTGCCCGCTGGTCGCTCTCCCGGTGCGAGCAGGGGTGCACGGAGGTGGCTCGGGGACCCGGCCGCTCCGGAGCACCCCGTGCGTCTGATGCCAAGCGAATCCGTTTCTCTTCCCGCGGCTCTAGCCAAGATGCCAGACTTTTTAGGGACATAAATACCGCTCTGGTGTGTTGGGTTTTTTTCTCCTCATCCTCATGTGGATTGATCCAACACAAGTGTTCGTCCTCGCCTTAAGTAGAGAACAGGCACCGCATCTCAAAGCCTCATTTTGCCTTTTGCCATTAAATTACATTAAAAGGGCTCTCATGTTATCTCTTAAGTAGGTGCTTTTCATTCCAGCCACATTTCCTCCCTTAGCACCAGGCTTCTCAAAGCAAGAGGTTTCCTAACGTGTACAGAAACGGAGGGCATCTCGGCTGTTTCGCACAGATTTTAGGCACCTTAAACACGACGGGGTGTTGTGATCTGAGTGACAACATCTTTTCCGCAGGCATGTGGACAGGTGTGAGCTGCTCCTACCCTGTCTGCAGCCCCAGGGTCCCGTCCCCCCATGACACCCATCCCTGGGAGTTACAAATCCTGTGGCCTCCGTCCCCGGGAACGACGGGTGCTGGCGGTGATGAGCTGAGCGCCCGTGTGCCCCGAGCCGCTCTGGGTCCCCAGGTTGAGATCTGCGCTTGCTGTTGCACGCCCAGGGCAGGACCAGGACAGTCACTGGTGGAGTCTGGACTGGAGGAGCAGGGATGCTCAGCTCATGACCTGACAGCAAGGAAACCATCGAGCCGGCCTCACCGGTCCCTTGGATGCCCAAGAACACCACTGACTAATTGGGAGTGATGCTTGGCCTGAGCCCCATTTGAAGCCTTGAGCAAATTTTTCTTTTACAATGGATGAAAAAACTCGATTTTCAAGAAGTGCATCAAGCCCTTAATTGGGATTTTAATTCCTAAATGGCAGAGGGTGCAGTAAACCTGGCTCCTCAGGCTAATGCATCCTGGTTGTTAGAGAGCAGATACCCCTGGATCGGGGAGAGGCGGCAGCGTTTGCATAGCAATGAACCGCTCTGGCAGCCCCAACAACCAGAGTTGATTTTCTTTTGCATCTAAAAGCAGACATGAGTGGTACTTATTAATTTGAGTCCACCTCTGAATGCACTTATCGATTCAAGTCCAATTAGTTTTCAGAGTGCCCAGGTAGGAAGTAATCATTAAAAACATGTAAATTAAGTTACCGGGGAGCTTAATAGATTAGTCATTGACTTTCTAGCTTATGTTGGCTCTTAACCTTCAGCTTAAATTAATCACCAACAATTTTTCTGAACTGGCTACAGAAGGTTAGAGCCCGGGGGCCGCGGCGGAGCCGTCGGGGGAGAAGGGGCCTGTGCTGGACGCCCCGCTGCCGTGCGCGCTTCGCCTGCCGGTAACGAGCTGCTGCTTCTGCCGGGGGGGCTTCCCCCACCGAGGTCCCACTCTGCCAGACCCAGAGCCCAAAGCCGGTCCCCAGCTGTGGGAACGGTGGGTTTATTGGATCACAACCCGCGATGTGTGTCCCGCGTCGATGTGTGTCCCGCGTCGACGTGTGTGTGTATATATAGCATACAAAACTACGGTTCCTCGCGGATGAGCGGGGGCAGGAGCCGGTCTCTGTCCCGTGCCCACTGCCGTCCCTCTCGCGGCGCTGTTTCCCCCCATGTATCACAAGCGGGTTTCCCAGCCTGCAGTAACCGAACTTCAGTTGCAACTGGAATTAATAGCAGTTAATCTGAAATTATTAAGGCACTCCTAATCGATGCCCTAATAGATTAGGAGGTGCCTGATAGAAAGATGGAGTTTCCAAGCCTCCCGCACCCTTGCCCCGTTGGCAGCAACTCTGTCAAGGAGGGGGAAATGCAGGAAATGTCTTCTAAAAAGATATCAGGCTGTGCGCATTTGAAAAAGCTATTTCTAAAATTGCAATTACCAGGGAAGAGAACGAATTACCACTTCAGGGGCCGTCACACATGGAGAATCAGAGCTT
The DNA here is from genome assembly GCA_013399365.1 of Pampusana beccarii. Taxonomy (NCBI): domain Eukaryota; kingdom Metazoa; phylum Chordata; class Aves; order Columbiformes; family Columbidae; genus Pampusana; species Pampusana beccarii. The sequence goes on from VWYH01003353.1 coordinate 1,103,624, forward strand.
TGGGAAATAATCAGAAGAATATATTCGCAGAAGTGCATTATTTATATTGAAACATTTTAAAGTAAAGGTCACAAGGAGAAGCTGAAGATTAGTAAATAGGAAAATGCAGGGATCGCTTGGGTGCCGCGATGATCGTGGTCCGTTTTGGTGGTGGCTGCGTTAGTCACCGAGCACACGAGTCAGCGCGGGGTTTGGAGGGAAGGGGTCGATGGATCCCCGCACGGTCCCCAGCGGCACCTTCGCTTGTCCCAGCTCCCGGCCTCCTCCCTCCCTGCTCAAGGAGGCCTGAGAAAGTATTTGCCATTTATAAGCAGCAAAAATAGGATTGATTTACTGTAGCGACATCTCAAAGCATGAAGCGGCACTTTTACACTCACATCACCCATTAGACATCTGAAGGCATCAGCACAGCCCATTTCATTTTTAGAGACGTACAAAATGCTCAGAGGAAGCCATTTGACATCCCCATTCTGGGAGCTATGATAGCGTGCTGGAAATAATACAAATGCATCAGAAGTCTTACGTCTAACTCATTTCAGAGCCCGTTTTCCCTTTGAGTTGTGTCAATGTGCTGCTAAAGATCTAGTAAATGCTGCTCTGTGATTTTTCTACATGTCACAGCTGCTGAAGAAGCTGCCTGTGGACAGTGAGCTTAAATCGAAGTGTCAGGGAGCATCTTATGGGAGATGCTGGGGCACCTGGTGGGAGCCTGGTGTTTCTGAGCAGCAATAGCTGCGCACTGAGCAGCACCACCCGGGTCTATTAATGAGGTTTCGCAGGCTCCCGGCTACTGACAAATGGCCACAATTTTAGCCCCTCCATCTCCCCCAATCAATACCTTTTATTCAAATCTAGTCACACCAAATTGAATTAAGGAAAGCGTCCAAAATAACGCCAAAGTGCCAGGGGTGCAGGGAACCAGCTAATCCATGCAATCCTTAGATTTCCCTGCCTGAACTCTGGTGGTTTTCCTGAACGTGCCCCTTGCCCAGCGAGAAGCTGGAGAGCCCGTTTAATTACAAGGTTTCCTGCGGCCAAGGGCTGCTCAGGCAAAGCATTTGTACCACCGGGATGTGCTGAAGCAACATGCCCAGGAAACAAAAGGACTAAAAATATATATATGTGTATATATAGCATACAAAACTAACGGTGCTGTTTGTCTGGTGTCCAGCTTGGCACGAGCAAACCCAGGGAGCTGCATCCGCGGTGCAGGAGCTGGTGCTGGGGGGACCTTCCTCTCGCTCCCCGCAGCCCAGAGCAGCGACCGACTCGTGAGAACGGCTTGGGGTGTTTGTTCCCGCTGCTTCTGTCCTGCTCTCGTGCCTCCGTCGCGTTTGTGTGGTTTCCTTATTGTTCCTTGGGGTTTGCTCTATTTAGCTGCTCAAGCGTCCACCAAGTTTTAGAGCTATTTCTGCGTATGAATTATTCTCTGACACGATTTTGCAGCACTGGTTATATTTAGAGAGCTCGTTCATTGGGTGAGGCTTTCTCATTTTCCGTTTCGTTGGGTGAGCTCCTCTGATTTCTGTATTCCATGTTTCAGGCTCCAGTTGATGTGCGCTAACTAATTACATTGTGTGATGCCAGATGAGGCCGAGCTCGCGTTCCTCCGGTATTTGTAGCGATGTTTATTGGTGATAAGGCAGGAGGCAGCCGTGGAGAGCCGCGTCCCCATGCGCGCCTATTACAACTGTACCAGCTCGCGCTAGAGCAGCTCCGAAAGAAATTTTCAGCATGTAAAGAGAAAAGCTGCTGCAGTGGGACCTGGATCGCTTCGTTCTGCTGTCTGTGGAGGGCCCGGCCGTGCCTGCGCTCCGCGAGTCCTGGGGGCTGAGGCGGTTTGTCCGTCCGCCCTCACCTGGCTGGGTCCTTTCCTCCCACCAGTCTTACACCGCTTCTCACACAAGCTCTCATTCCCCAGCCACCTCTCTCACCTCCTTACCTTGATCTATTTTTAATGCTGCTCTTGTTTTTCCTCCTTATCCTTCTGCCTTCCATAAAATAATTGACTTTTCACAGTGTAATTGGCATTTCGTGGCCACTCCCCTGGCACGTGCCCCCGCTCCCCCCACGGCCGGGCTCGGGAGCCCCCCGGCTGCCTCCCCCGCCGCTCACACAACCCCAGGGACCCCGACGTGTCCCCAGGGCCACCCGTGTGCGCCCTGGCCGGCTCCCGCCGGGAGCCCCTGTCCCCGTGCTGGCCGCGGTGCCCGGTCCCTCTCCCGGAGCTCCGGTGCAGCCCTGGGCTGGAGCTGCGCCAGCTGCGGCAGCTGGAGCCTGGCAGAATTAAAGTCTTAATTGCCTGTGATAATTAGAAATCTGAGGAAGTTTCCCCAAAGCACAGAACTGCGTCCTGGCGCGATCCGAGCGTGCGCGGTTACGGGCACTGGAAGGACGGCTGGTTTGTGCCTCCGGATCAGCCCAGCGAGGGTTCGGGGATGCTCTGGGTTGCTTTACACACAGGGTCGAGGGCCAGGCTGTGCCACCAGCGGGGGTGACAATGCAGCGAAGACTTTAATAACCATCTTCAGTCCTGTGCACGCAGTTAGCTTCAGCTGCAGATTTATCATTCCTGCTAATTGTGTGAGTAAGTCAGAGGTACCCAGGTGAAACCATAGGCAGAAGACACTGCTGCTGCGGGGGGGCAGCCTCGCCATCGCGGCCCCGCTCCAGCCCTCGGGAGGGAGCTCCGTCCCCCAACAGCGATCCCAGCTCCAGCCGCCCAGCAAACCCCATCGAGCTCCCTCCCAGTCTTTGTGCAAAGGCAGTGGGAAAGGCCAGGGCCGTGTTTCACACGGGATGTGAGTCCGAGCCGTGCCGGGCTCAGGAAGTCTCCGGCGGGAGGTTCAGCTGCCCGCAGCCACGTGGGATGGCTCATTGGGAGACGGTTTGTTTGGAAGAGCCGGCCCTCTGCGGCTCGCCGCGATGGATTAGGAGAGCCAGGCTTGCCAGTGCTGCCTTATCTGCCCAGTAATTGAACGGAATAAGCTCTCTTATCTCTCCGGTGCGGCTTTTCCCTGACAGCCCCCTTATCTCGCAGCCCTTGGAGATTGTGCTCGGCTGTCGAGCCTCGCGAGGCTGCTCTGTCCATCCTCTCCTGCCGGGTTTGGGTGTCCCGGCACGTCAGCGGGCACGGCCCCCCCGACACCCCCGTGTCCCCGCAGCCCCTGCCCCTTCTGAGCCCTCCTGGGGAAAGGAGTGAACTGGGGCGCAAGACGTTCTGCTCTTCATTTTTTCACCCAAAGCCCTGAAATGATTCCCCTGCCATCTGGATGCCAGAGAAAAGCTTTTCCGCGGACGGAGCGGTCGGCGGTGGGGGTTTGCTTGCCGTGTTCAGAGGAAAGCGCGTAATTGGGTCTCTTAGGTAAACGGTGCAGGATTGAAGCCTCTGCAGCTGTGCGGGCTGATGGACCACTGAGGAGACATTAGCAGGCGAAATGATGACCATTAACTTGATTAAAGAAAGGACACAACACGCATTTTGTTCTTGTAGTGGAGCTGCTTCTTCCCATGAATCGTTACTTGGGGATTTTGATTCTCTTATGCCAGGAGACAAAACACCTCGGAAGCGGCGGGTAATTGCTTATGGGCTGAGTTTTTCTAGGCTAACCTAATCTTGCCAGGGATTTGCTTTTAGCCTCAATGTGAGGGTAGATTTTCTTTAAGATCAGGTTGAAAAACACTCTCATACATTAGAAGCAGAATAAATGGCTTCTGAGCACTGGATTTGCATGGGCTTTTCAGAAGTGATGGCTGACCCGAAAATCCAGCCCCGGTCCCACCCCTGGGAGCTGAGGAGCGATGGGGTGACCCCAAAGCACCATGGGATCCCGATGGGGTGACCCCGACACGCTGTGGGCTCCTGGGGAGCGACTGTGCGTGTGGGAAAACCGGGTCAGCCGGGACCACAGAGCGGGCAGATGTGCCTGTAATTAGGGTGCATCAAATCAGTTAATGCTGAAGACAAAGAAAATTAGAGAAAATGAAGAGGAAATGAAACATCTCGCGCAGATGCAGGAAAAATATTTTTAGTCCCTCTAAGTCCGTGGCGTCTGTTGTTTTTGAAGAGTCCGTGCTGGATCCTCCCAGGACTCGCTTCCTTTCAAATGAGGTTGCCATCTCCCAGTGCTGCAATTAGGCATGTCCGCATAGCTTCGATTTAGTACAACCAAAGCACTTAATTTTCATTAAAAAGATGACATTGCGAGCAGTTATGAAGGACGGGCGACAGCCGCTGGTATCCGCGTTCCTGAGGACAGAATGGGACACACAGATGCATAAATTATTGGGCGCCTTTCCCACGTTTCTTCTTCTGCTTCTCTGCGAAGAAGATTGACTCGATTGTAGGTGCCTCTCCTGATGTCTCTTTTTAAATCCTATTTACGTTTGTGTTAGATAATTCAGTATATCCATAAATTAGTGTTGAACATCAGCTTGTTTTATGGAATTGCTGAATAATCTCTGCTTCACACGTGTTCATGGTCCAGCCGGGGATCCCCAGCCCTGGCAGGGGGTGCTGCGGGTGTTCGGGGAAGGGTCCCTGTGCCCCCGTGCCCAGTTCTCGCTGCCCCCTCTCGGTCCCCTTCAGCGCTCCCTCCAAACCATTGCTGGTTTTAAACCGTAACGCCCAGCGCTGCTGCCCGCGGGTCGAGACCTCGCAGGGTGCTGAGGGGAAGGCGCCAGGCCTGGGTAAAACAGCGTCGTTTTTATTTTTCAAGTTTTCCACGTTCACGAAAGCAAAGATGTGTGTGGCTGAGCCTGAAGACAAACTGCTTCAAAGAGCAATTTTAATTGAAATTATAATGATGAAAGTTTTGCAGCCCAAATTGAAATAGGCGTTACGAGTATTCCCTCCTTCTGCAAATCACGTCCATGAAGAGCAGTAACAAAAATAGGGGATTTTCGTGAGAGCCCTTTGGTCTCTGTCTACAAGCGATGACAGCTTCCTCAGCCCGCAGATTATCTTTTTCTCTGTAAAAATCAATAAGCAACTGTGCCATCCATCTTCTCCGCAGCTTTTCTCGTGTTCCTGCTCTCCCCTTGCCGCCAGCACCGGGCTGTCCCGGCGGGGGCGCGGGCTGGGCGCTGCTGGACCGACCTGCGCTCCTGCGGCTGCGGGGTCTGCACCCCGGGGGTGCTCCCCCTGCCTTCCCCATGCGGGCAGCTGCCTTCCCATCGCACCCATTGCACCCCATTGCACCCATCGCACCCCATCGTACCCGTCCCACTGCAGTGGGGTCGGGATGGAGCCCCGGGCCGTGCCCCCCGGCTGAGCCGCTGCCGGCTCAGGAGCGCGGAAACCCCGGGGGTGAAAAGCTCCTCCACTCCCCAAACAGAAAACGGATGCTGGTTCCTCTCTCTTCAGCATTAATCTCTGTCCCTCCTGGGAAATTATGCCACGATAAATCTTTATTTCTCATGATGGCTTGCCAGCTTTAATAATGGTTTTGCAGGGGATGGGAGAAGCCGGCGAGCTGGAGTGCGGGTTGGAGGATGCGAACACCAACAGGTCGGGGCTGATTTATCCTCGTTCCTGAGCCCTGTTTGTCCAGCTGTCGCGCAGGACCAAGTGAATAACTGTTTCCCCAGTAAATTTAGCCTCATCTTGCTCTCCAGGCATCCGTGCTTTTCTGGAACTTCTTTGCTGCCCACCTCTGGCCGGTGAGAGATGTGGGTCTGCAGACCTTCCCCTTTCAGTGGTGCCACCTCACTCTGCACCTGCAGATGTGGGGAGCAGAGCCCGTTCCGTGGGGTGAGCTCCGGAGCCGGCTGCACCCCGGCACGGCCAGCGGCACCGCGCCTGCCGGGTCTCGGCACCGCCGGCGGGACGCTGCGCCGCACAACAGCGTGGTGCCCGCTCCCCGCGCTGGCGCTGGCAGGAAATCCCTCCATATTGCAGCACCTCAACAGGGCTGCTCGCCTGCTTCGTTTGCTGGAATCTGTGAATGTTGCAGTGCCGGGGATTTTTATTGTTTTCTAACTCAATACAAACCATTTCTAGAGCTGCGTATATGAAAAACAGAATTTGTTCTTAGTTCCCACGGTATCTGACTGGCGAATGTGAATAATTGTGTTTTCCCTTACTTGTGGAGGTAACTGAATGGCCAAATCCAATTACTTCTGGAAATCCTGCTGCCATGCAGAGGCCAGCGTTGGTTTTCTCTGAACGGGGTGGCCAATGCTCCCGGTGACATCAGGATCCCCATCGGCAGCCTGCGCTCAGCCACCCGGCCCCCCCTGCTCCTCCTCTGGGTTGAGAATATTGAAAACGTGACCCACAAACGAGGAAGAAGATGGAGAGATGCCGCACAGGCAGTAAAGACCTGCTGCATCTTGTCCCGGGGCCGTGACAGCCGGTGCTGGGACTGCTCTGCGTCCCCTCGCCAGGCTGGCAGGGGCTGTGGCTCCTTTCCCACCCGCCCAGCAGCGTTTACTGGGGAAGTGCTGCCAAGTAAATAAAACCCAAAGTGGAGATGTTGCCTCTGTGACCGGTCGGCTCCTGCAGCCACCCATATGGCACTTGTAGTGGCTTCAAGCGGGTCCCATAAGGGCTGGAGACAAATGATCGCGGGGCCGTGGCCGCAGCCGGGGGCTGCTCCGCTGCGCCGGGCCGGTGTCAAATGTTTGAGCCGGGAGTTACTATAGAAACTATCTCAACTCCTCTTTCTGTGCAGCCTCGTTGCTACTAATAAATAGCCTCATTATTTTGCAAAAAGTGCTTCGGAAACCAGCAGCACCACAGTTCGGGCAATACAAAATTAATGATTGAAAATAGTGGGGCCATTTTTTTCCTGTACCATAAAGAGCGGGGAGGCTGGGTTTCCATTAGGGAGAGTTATGGCTCATTTCTCCGCTTTTGCTGTATTTATGTTTCATGTATTTGAAAGTTATTTCAGCCACTATCACAAATTACTGATTCCCACATTACATTAAACGTCTGTGAACAGGAATGGCTCCTGCCCATCAAAATAAACCAGGAGCGAGACGCTTGCAGGGCCCCGGCTCCCGCGGGCGGTGCTGCCGGTGCTGCCGTCCTGGCGATGCCGCGGGGATGCCGGTGCCCAGGGCCACGCAGCCTCGTTTCTGTGACGAATTTCTCCCCTCTCTCACAGCCGCCTCCACCTCTCTGCCCGGCTATGTAAAATGTGCAATTCCCATTTCATCTCAAGTTCTTCCTGGTGCCCAGAGCAGCCCAAGATAGGACAGGTAAAAATAATAACAGGAATAACCCAGCCCTTCAGAAAGAAGCTAAAACACACATTGCTCTTTATTTATCGTATTTTATATATATTATATGTTGTTAATCGCTTCTATTGCTGTTTCCCAGCTGGCAGGCCCTGGGGAGCGCACAGGCTTTCAGGATTGACTCTGGGCTCCGAGGTGTTTGCAGACACCAACCTGTGCTCCGCTTGACGCGCTCACTGTCCCGCCGAGTGCACCCGAATCTCGCTTGGGAAATCCGCCCCTTGCCGACCCCCGCGGTGCTGGATCCTCCGCAGCACAATTCCCCGGATCCAGGACGTCTCCGCTGGCTCGGGCTGCCGGATCTGCCTCGCTTGTGCCATCTAGAAAATCTCCAGATTTGGGCATCAAAAGCTGGAGCATTTTGCTCGCGCAGGCAGGCTCCACTTCGTTCCAAGTACCCCGTGTTACTTGAAGCGCGTGTCGTACAGACGGTGCAGCGCGAGCCCCTCTTGTGGGCGAAAACGGAGCGTTTTTAGGGACGAGCTCCAGCCGGCTCTCAGAGTGGTTTCTCCCGTAGATTTTATAGCTCTTGCTGTGCAAAACCTCCGATGGGAAGGGTTGCATTCTGCTCTTTGCATTTGCACTGCCCTGCCCGTAGCTGCCAGACTCTGACTGTGCTGAATTGAATATCATAATTCATGATATTCGAGAGGGAAGTATGGCCCAGGAGAAGATGAGTTCAATATTCACCTCAAGGGAGGAGGACAGTCCCCACAATAAACCGTCAGCGGTGCGTTGCTGCCCGCATCCCTCCATGCTGCCGGTCTGCAAAACCTTTTGCAGCCACAGTTTTCTCTCCTTTGCCTTGTAAAAGCTGGATAGTGTTGTTTATATTCTCACGCCTTGTCTCTATATGGAGGCATTTTTGTAAAGATCTGAAAGAAAACTAGAATTGATCATACTGGTTTGCCCCTGGCATGAATCAGCACATACAAATAGGAAACACTGCTCTCCATGGCTCTTCTTGGAGGCCACGTTAATGACTTTCCGTGGTGCAGACCCAACATCTCGATGGGAGGTAGCCAGGCATCAGAGAAAATGATGGGGAATATAATGAATCATTTGTCTTCCCTGCAGAAGGAAGAGTGGCAGTGGGAAAAACAGGCTCTTAACCCTTCAGCAACCGCCGCTGGTGCTCCCGGGGCCTCGGACGGGCGAGGAAGGGGAAAGGGAGCGCAGGAGATGGGTGAGAGGACATGGCTGCGCTGACGAGGTTTCGCTGTGTAAGACAGCTGCAACTTGGGGGCTTCATTGTCCAAATCTGGGTCTTTGCTACCCAAATTTGGGGCTTTATTGACCAACTTTGGGTTGTCGCTGCTCAACTCTGGGGCTTCTCTGCCCAACTTTGTGGCTTCACTGCCCAACTTCGGGGCTTTATTGCCCAACTTTGGGGGTTTGCTGCCCAACTTTGGGGCTTTACTGACGAACTTTGGGGCTTTTTTGCCCAACTTGGGGGCTTTTTTGCCCAACTTTGGGGCTTCTTTGCCCAACTTTGGGGCTTTGTCACCCCTGAGATGTCCCTGCCTGCTGCCCACCACGCCAGCTCGTGGCTCCGGCACCAAACCAAGTGCATGGGGCAGGTTTGGTGACACCAAGTGCAGCTTCGGCACATGGGATGTGTGACTGGGCTGGCTGCACGTGGCGCGTTGCGACGTCAAAGGGCACGCACCTGAACAGCAATTGGAAGGTGTTTGCTCAGTGTGCACAGCACAGCCCCCTAATTACTGGTGGTGAAAGAGGAATTTTACCTGGCAGCACCGAGAGCTTCATTATATTGGTTTTGACCTTTCCTTTATTGGACAATAAAAGCGAAGGTGCAGGTGACAGGAAGGTTGTGTGGGAAGGGTGAAGGTGACACGTCTGGCCATGCTGAGCATACTCGTGATGAGAGATAAAGGGGTCTGGAGAGGGGGGCTGGGGGTGAATAATCCAAAATTACATTGTCACATTTTATTACAAAATCTGCTAAAATTTCTACAGCTATACTGATATACTTGCACATTTTTAAATGCTGTTTTTGAGCAGTGAGGGAAGCACGGAGCGTGAGGAACCGCGCCGTTAGCCACGACCACGAACAAATGACTAATTAGAGCACGGAGGGGCCTCTCCAGATGCAGAGCCCAGCTCCCCAAAACCCGGGCTGCGACAGACCAGCCTTGTTCCGTTTAATGTGAAAACTTAATTTTTTAAAAACGGCATGAAATCTGTGAGGATTTTACTTGCTATCAACTAAACTGATCTGACAGCCTGGGCTGGTCCTGTACAGACAGACAGGAGGTCCCGGTCGCATCCTCGGTGCCGCGGCTGGTCCGTGGCCTCGGTGACGGTCACAGAGACAGAGCGGGGACAGCGGAGGGGACCAGCCTGTCAGGGCTGCGAACTTCCCCAGGTGCCAGGAATAAATCACCAGCTCCCATTTAATCAACTCTGCTCATTGTTTCCTGTTGAGTGAATTAAAAAGCTTTCAGCGGCACATACAAATTGTGGACCAAACTCACGACTGATAAATGTTCCTTTTGAACTTTAGCACAATAGGGGAGCCGATTAAACTTTTAACATTTTTAATCATATAATTTATTTAAAATGTATTAGCTGAAAGAAAATAAAAGGAAGATTTTTTCTTTATTATTTTCTTAAAAGGAGTTGATGTTAGAGATAGATAACGTAGCCCAGCAAGCTCGCCTCTGACGTTACATTCAAACCCAGTCCCACAGCTCGGGCTGAAACTGTTGACTTTCAGTGAAATCTGGGCCTCAGCTGGGGCAGGAATTTCCCCAGCAGTTTGACAGCCAGAAAATTTTGACAGCCATGGAAAATTCACATTAAATGCAGTGGTCGCACCGGATTGTCCCACGTCCCATTAGTTCCAACAGCTCCCGGCACTGCTGGGTTTTTGTGCATCCCCGTTCTCGGGGTGAGGAGCAGGATGCTGAGCCTCCCGCATCCCTCACTGCCCTTTTGTAATCGATACCCCTGCCAACTACAATGCCAATAACTTTAATCCTCGATAAATGGCAGACATAAAGCTGAGCTATTGTGTTGCTAAAAGAAATTTAATTAAGGGTAAGCAGAAGGGATTCGTCACTTGGCAGCGCGGCTGTTGGAGCCGCCTGGTCCAGCCCCATCAAGCACCTTTCGGCTCGTGCTGGTGACGTGGGCGAAAAGCTGCGTCCGACCCCCGAAACGAGCACAGCCCCAGCACCCCCCGACCCCCGCATTAGGGCAAATAAAGTTTTTAATTACAGGCAGCTTTTTTGTTGCGATGGACACGTATTTATATCTGATTATTTTTCTTAACGCATCTGTGACATAATCAGGGTTTCCTCTGCACGCACAGGAAGATTTTCTTCATTAGTTATTAGACTTCAGCCCCTGAAGAGCAAATTAGGGGACATGAATATGCAAATCTAATGCTTCTAAACTGATAGCGCCAGCGCTTCCTCCGGAGGGATCAAAGCTGCGGTGACATTTGGCTTCTAACTCTTTGCGTTCTGGGGGTGGGTTTTATACCGTCTTTAATTTGTTTTTTGCAGTGGAGAGAGCTAAAAATAAAACTTGCACAAAAGCTGCTCTTTTTCCTTGCTTGGTTGTGTTTGTTTGGGTTTTTTTAGCCCATATTCACCCCGTGTTGAGGAAGCTGCCGGGCACAGGTGCCGTCCCCGCAATGCTCTGCCCGGTGTCCCCGCAGCGGGGGTGACACGAGCACGGCGGTGACAGCGAGGTGATTTAGCAGGGAACAGCTTGGGGACGTGCGGGATGGCAGCACAGGTGGCTTCCATTTGGGCTGTGACTTCCCCAAACAAGCCATTTCGCCCCTTTCGGCCGCTCCAGTCGCACTCCTGGGGTCTTGCGGCAGAGCTCAAGTCAATTAAAAGCTGCCGGCTCCGGGGCTGCTCTGCAAACCACAGGGTCGGACTCCCTGGGAAATAAAAATACCGAATCTGGGGGGTCGGCTTTAAATCCAAAGTGTTTTTGCAGGCTCCGCGGAGGATGCTGGGGTGCCCAGACCAAGGGTTTTAACACATGTGGGTCAGCAGTGGTGCAAACCCCCGGTGTTGGGGTCCAGGACGTACCCTGGGAAATAAATGAGGGAATGTTGTCAGGAGGAGATGGGAAAAAGAGAAGAATAACGTTAAATTCTGCACATGGGGAAAGAAGGATATTTTTAACAAACACTCCATTAACTGCCAGCAGGATTTGATTTTTTTTTTTTTCCTTAGTGTGCAAAACGCTCAGGGAGCTCCAAACGGCGCTTGGTGGCAGCTTGGCTCCTCCACTCCCATCTGTGCAACGCCGAGCTCAAATTAACAGCAGTGCCCGAGCAGCCCCCACCCTGATTCCCTCCCCAGCCCCCCCAAAACCAGCCTCTTTGCATCTTCCCGAGGGAAACCCCTCCCGCAGCCCAGCCATAAACCAGCTCAGCACCACCGGGACAGGACCAGTGCAATTACCGAGAGCAGCCAGGGTGTGTATGTCCTGACAAGACTCCAGAGTGAGCGCAGAGGTGAAACGAGTCCCCCCGCAATTAATAACCAGTGTAGGAAAGTCAGTGAGTGAAGGTGGGGGGGCTGAGCACAGGGAAAGGGCAACAGAGATGGACCAAGACCATGGGGGGATTTTTGAACACCAGAAAAAAAAAAAAAAAAAAGGTAGAAATTTACCGAAGCTCTTTTATCTAAATTATGTGGCTCTTCAGAAGATGGAAGATCCCCCAGGAGCCGGCGGCCCCCCGGTTATCAGTCTCCGGGAGGAAATACGAGCTCCCGGGAGCTGTGCTGGTGGTAATGGATTTCATCATTCTTTGCTGCGGAGTGGAATAAAAGAGCCTTTCCGTGCAGCAGGAGAGCCGGTATTTCACGGGAAATGGGTGTTTGTGAAAGCAGCAGGTAAAGCAGCACAAAGCCCTGGACGGAGCTCCGAGGAGCGCTGCAAACCGCGGCACCTGTGTCCAGGTCCGGAGCCGTCACCCCGGCGCTGGTGAAACTCAGAGGGCGTTTGGTGGAGCTGGAATTTATTCCCTATGACTCCTACTTAATTAAGGGCTTCATTTGCATAACCTTGCACAGTTACTCACTCCTGTCATAATGAAGTTCAGCCATGTGCAAACAGTTAGCAAAAATAACATACATAACTCAAACTTATGTTTGTTGTAAAAGTGGTTTTACATGATGCAGTTAAATAAGCCTGACGTACAGCCCAGAACCGTCTTTCCTTCCCATTTAAAGAGAGGAATAAATCTCCACATTGATTTGTGGGGAACTATTTCAGGGTTTGTTGGGCCCCGCTGGCTCCTCTTCAGCAGGGTTCCTTTCCTACCTGGTGGCTCTGCCATGGAGCAGCAGCTCTCGGGCTCCCCACAACACTCACACATTTATTTCCCTGTAAATTAGCAAAAAGGCCAAGCTGAGGGGTCCTTGAGGCCCGATGCGACCTTATTAAACCTTTCCCGTGCTCTTAAAGGTCACCTGTGCTCAGGTCTCCGCAGCCTGTTAACCAGCAGCATGTGTGTCAAATAATGAAGCGGCCAAAAATACACAACATGCGCGTACAGAGATGTATTTTTAGGGCTGCTTTGACCTTCTGCAGCTTGCTGCCGTCCTCCCCGTGTGGCACTGGGAGAAATATCCCCGGTGACACTTGGTGGCCGCTCAGCAGTGGCAGCTGGAGCTGCCGAAGGACTCGTCACCTGGCGGCTGCAGCCCAGCCCTCCCGCGGCTTCACGCTGTCCCGGCGAGGGAAAAGCAGACGCTTTTCACCAATATCTGAAGGTTTCAGAGGTGTTTGCGAAGTCTGAACGTGTTAAGCGTGAACAGGCCCGGTTTGCCGGTCCCTCTGCCGCCCTGCGCGGCTGCAGCGCCAGGAACACGCACGCTCGTCCCTCAGGGCGGAGGAAGAACAATTCAAAATGTCTGTAAATTCCCAGGAAGGTAAATGCATTAACCTTATCTTGATCCTGGAGTGTAATTACATAAAGCCCGGCTCCCAAGTAAATTAGTGCATTAATAACAATTTTGCTCCTGTAATTACTATAATTTCTTAGATCTCACAGCTATTTGCTAATTCGGCTGTGCCCGTGAGGGCATTTCCACCACCGAACCCACCGCCCGCGATGGCCCAGCCTTGGCCACACAGCTCTCTGCAACACACGGGCTCTTGGGAAACCTATTTTTCAACTACAAAGACTGTTCATAGTTTAAACAAAGATGCTACAAATAAATCAATGTGATTCTCGTTCAGCGAAAGGGTCAGGCTGGTCCCCACCTGGAGATACGCGCCGGCTGAGCTCCCCGGGGGATCCGCCCCGATGCGCGAGAACAACGTCACCGAACGGCTGTTCCAGGCAGGACGGAGCTGTTCCGCGTGTGACAGCCGGCGAGCTGCTGACGCACGGAGAAAAGGGGAATCGGCGGCAACGAGGAAACAGAGCTGGGGAGGAGATGGTGCTTTTCACAAGCTGCAGACACCGGTCACAAGGAGAGGTCCTGGGAGCTCCTCTGAGGCTGCCCAGGGAGAAACGCTCATAAATCAGATTTTTCTGGGCCTCCCGGTGACAATGGGGACGGGCAGCGGGTCCGGCAGCGGCAGCACACAGCAAATGCGGCTGCGGAGCCCCCAGATGCTTGAGGACCCCCAAAATCCCCCTGGCCACCCCAAGAGGTCCCTCTGCATCGCTCCAGAGGAGGAAGGAGCATCGCTGGGGTCTCCATGGAAACGGGCGCCTAGCAAGGCTTTAATGTGAAGAGCTGCTTCGCGGCCCTGGGAGCCATCGGCAGGAGATGAGCTGCATTAAGGAGCAGCGGGGGGGATGCTGCTCCCAAAATGGGTGCCAGCAGAGTATTTGAGACCATTAGGCTGGAAAACCTGCTGCCCACAGGCAGGGAGCCGAGGCAAGCGAGCCTGCCGCAGCCAAGGATTTATTTAGTTCATTTGGCCCCTTTTTTCTGTCTGCAAATTGTTCATGAAAATACTTTTTTTTTTTTCCTTTCTGAATTTGCCTATTAATTCGAAGCGAGGGGGCAGATGGTCCACACAGATGGAACTCAGAGCATCTTCCTTTCTATAGAGAGGCCCCACCTTTCCTTAGGAGACAATATGAAGCATGGAAGTATAAGAGACTCCACGATCCACGGGGATCCACGGTAAAACAAGCAGAGACCTGGCCCAGCCCCTGCACCTCTCATTCCATCTCCCACTCCGTGCATATTTTGGAGATAAATAGAAGGCCGGAGCCTCCGAGGCTTTTATCCAGGACTTCTAATTTAATTTAATTATTGAAGTATGTTTCCCCCGAGATAAGATCTGCCTGACATTTGATAAGCCGTACCTCCTGGCACAGTCCACGCTCACGAACCAGCTGGCAAAACCAGCACCCGTTTCCATCACCCGACAGTGCAGAAAGTCCCAGCAAAGACCCCCTCAAAGCCCTTGGGGCGCTGCAAACTCTGAAGCTCCGCTCATCTTCACACCCGGGAGGGACACGAGCTCCACAGGGGAGCAGCCGACCTGTTACGTGGTGGATTTTTGATGAGTTATTTGTGAGCATCATCCCCAGCCCAGCACCATCCCTGGCTGAGCATCCCCTCACCGTGGTCCGGCTGCTGCAGCCCTCGAGCATCCAAGTCCCTCCGGGCAAAGCCCGGTCGGATATCGGCCCTCAGAGCCCCGAGGGCTGAGCTCGCCCTCCCACCACCAGAGTGCTCAGAGCCGTTCCGGAGCCGCCCTGCACATCCCATCCCATCCCATCCATCCCGGCCGCTCCTCTCCCTGCCAGCCCCCTTCCTGCTGGAGACGCTAATAAAATGCATTTCCTACAGCCATTGTTTCACTTATGGAACCTTCAGCCTGGTTTTGATTGAGTGCACTTAATATAGTTGCTCTTGTTGTAGAAAGGATTCTGAGCCTGGTATTTGGCAGCCTTGATCTTAAAGGAATCCATTAAGAACAGCTTTATCTCTGGGTTTTGCAACCATTAAATCGGTTTTTTATCGAGTCAGTGGTGCGCTTTCAGGGAGACACGTGGGAGAAATGGGGAATAAACCTCCCAAACTCCAGTGCTGGGACTTCTGTGCCATATTTGGGCTGCACATTAATAACCAAAAGGGGATTTTTCTCTGCAGCAGAACATCTTAACACCTCACTTTAGAGAAGTACAGGGCCTGAACTTCCAGGGAACAAAAGAGAATGGTAATTGCCCTAATAAGTATTCCTTACCGTATCCCTTTGGGGTGGCGAGTGCCAGGAACCACCTCTGGTTCATGCACCAGACACGCACCAGCGCCGGTACCGTGTGCCTGGCAAAGGCAGAACCTCAGCAATTCATCTCAGGTGAATTAAAGCATTTCATTTAGATTCTGACCTTTCAGAAGAAAATGAATAATGCATTTCAAAATAAAAACTCATTTCAGACTTGAGAATCAAAACACTTCCAGCTGGAAATGCCAGGGCAACGCATTATAACACCGATGGTTTTTGATTCCTTAGGTGGAAATATCACTCCCTCAAACCGCAGCACCAGGAGCTGCCCTGGGCCGCGGGGTTTCCCCCTCCTCCTGGGGAATTCACAGTTTTGATGGGGCGGTGGGTTTCTCCGGTGTTCCTGTAGCGAGGCACAGAGAGCAGAGACCGCACAGCAATAAATCCAGCGTAACCCTCTCTCCATGTGTTGATGGTTAACGCGGACGCCTTTGCTCGGTGCTGCTGAGCCACTTACAAACGGGTCTATCAGCTTTCCATTTGGCAAAGGCTCTAAATACTCATTTCAGCTAATGAAGATACCCGGTAATGTCACATTACAAGGCTGGCAAGCTCCCAGCAAATATTATGGTGAGCCTTGGTTTAATCAGGGGTTTCTCAGGCAGTTGCAATTTCATCCTCCTAACAGGAAAATAAGCTGGGTTTAAAAGTTTGAGCCCAAGGAGCACCCTGCTGAGGCTGCAGGAGCTTTTGTGCCCAACTCCCCTTTTTCCTTTTTTAAAATTTATTTTCTAGTTCCTCTGTGCCCTTTTCCAACAGCGGGTAGTTCTGGCCAGGCACCGATGCAGCTGCTGTTCCTCCTCTGCATGGCCAAGGGTACGGCACCCGCCCATTCATACACCCTCAAGAAATATCGTTGTATGAAAACGCAATGAAAATTATTCAGCTAATCTACTTTAATAACCCAACTTAGGGGCCTCTCTGTGCTGCAGACAGTATAATAATTTTTAAAATATTAGCTGTCATCTCCGATCAGTCCTAGAGAGGCAGAGGAACTCGGCACACAACTCCGTCGAGGCCACTAATTCATCAGCCCCCGACCCATGAAGAGAAGCGACACGGAGCTCACAGAGGCACAGGGAGAGCCGTTAGTACCCAAAAAACACAATTACGGTGCCCTGGGACAGGTCCAATGCCCCTCAGCCCCACAGGAATGGGGGGGAACAGCGGGACCGACAGCACTCACCTCCACAGGACTCCAAGGCTTTCCAGTTCTCACAGAAGAAAATGCAACCACACTTCGTCGGTTCTGCTCAGGAAGTTTAATTGATCAAGGATGAGTAGAAAGTTATTAAAAAGTCTCCAGAAAATTGCTTCAGCGTGTGCAAAACTCAGCACAGAATATAAAATACTTTAAAAATATTCTGCAGAATCAGATCTGTAACTTTTTAAGTTAAAAAATAAAAGACTCCAACATGCCTAAAAATATAGTAATGCTTAACAAAAACGAAGACATCCTGCAGGCACAACGCACGGTTACAAACGCATTTGGCTCTCCCTGGTTTATGCCACATGGCACCACCAGCACTCACAGCAACGCCCGGGGACCCCGACAGGCAGCGAGAGCTCCCGGCGTTGGGGGGGGAGCAGAGGCGATGGGCTCATCACGGCCCCCGTGAGAGAGACACGGACACCCCGAGGCGGCACGGCCGGGGTCTCACTGGTAGAGAACCTTGACGCAGAAGGTTTCCTCGTTCTTGTCCTCGTGGTCGTTGATGTGGATGAGGATCTCCTCCTCGCCCGCCGCCTGGCTGGGCGCGAAGCGCAGCCCGATGGTGTACACCTCCCCGCCGGCCACCTGGAACAGCGCGAGGGGACGGACGGGACCTGGCACGACCCCGAGCACCAGGGCAGGGGTCTGGGGGGGACGGCAGCGCGCGGACGCACCTGGAAGGAATCCTCCTTGAACTGCAGCAGGTCGGGGCGGTTGGTGCCCAGGAAGTAGAGCCGGGGCGAGGGGTAGGGGTTGGTGTAGGTGATGCGCTTGTTGCAGCCTCTCCCGCCACCCACGGGCAGCGAGATCTCGAACGCCTGCGGGGCGAGCACAGACTGTGGCGGGGCCGCACAGACCGCGGCAGAGCCGGCAGGGACCGCGGTGGGCAAAGGAACAGCGGGCTCTCCCCAGACTGGCCACGGAGAGCAGCCTCCTGCACTGCGGGTCCATCTGGGGCACATCGCCCATGGCCCCTCCCGCCGCACCCCACGTTGGATCCGTGCCCACAGGTACAAAGAAACCACCTCCAAGCGAGAGCATCCCGCTGCCTGCACCTTCGCAGAAGTGACGACTCTGCGCAAAGGGCCACGGAGCAGCTGGGACCGGCCGGCTCATCCTGCAGCTAATTACTGGGACTCCACGGGCAGAGCCGCGGTGCTTGCTCCGGTGACGCGCCGTGGCCGTGCCGGCAGCCTGGCACACGGGGGGACACTGAGGCAGCGGTTTAAACACCGATCTGAACCTGCCCCGGTATTGAGTGTTTGGGGAAACATTTTTAAAAGGAAAACATTAGCCAGGAAATCTAGTTTTCTATCTCTGAGGCAAGGCCTCTGCCAGCACAGTGCTAATAGAAAGCAGCGTGCTGCAGCCTTAATTTCACAACCAGGGATATGTCAGAGCTGACACCCCTCAGCATGGGACTGCCTTCAAAACATCTGAAAGACATTTTACCACAGTCTTCAGAAAGATTATTCAGGAACCAGAGGACCAAATCTGCTCTCAAGTGACAAGCGTCAAAAAACGCAGAGCAGCAGGAGACAGCCCTGGGTTACTGGGCAGACCGCGACCGCCACTCCATCACCATCACCACGTTTTTCCATCACATACCTTGGAGATGAGGGGCTGCCGGCAGGACAGGCAGAGCAGCCAGGAGGACAGCAGCTGGTGGGACTCCACATCCACCAGGTTGAGGTAGATGAACCTGCTGCCCGCCCGCCGCGGCCGCACGCCGATGCGCAGCTCCTGGGCGCCGCCGGCCGGGAGGACGAAGGCGCCGTCCGGATCCACCTGCGGAAACCAGCACCAGGAGCTGCAGCCACCGCCGTGGCCTATGGCAGCTCCGCAACGGCCAGCTTGGGGCACAAACTGGACCCAACTGCTCCTAAAACCCTGCACCACAACTGAATCCCACCTACGCCGAGTTGTGTTGGCAAGGAGAAGCTTCTCGGGGAGAGGCAGCTCCTCCTGGCGCGGGGACGCTCCCCTCACAGGCTGCACCCAGGGAGACTTTTTCTTTTGTTTACGGGACAGTAATGGAGTTTTTGTGCCATTTATTATTCACTTTTGCAATTATGGCCGAATGAATTCCAAAGAAATTGTTAATCTTTGCATGGTCTCATTAATGCAGATAATTTGCCCTCTGGGGTTTCACGCCAATGATCCTGCACATGACAGCTCTAATCAAAAGATAATTATCGCAAGCGCTTTACGGCAGTGAGCTGTTTGTCACTCCGGGGGGCTGCGCAGCCCTGTCCAGGGGGTTTCACCGCGGTTACCTGCAGCTCGTGGGGGTGGGAGGCGAAGGCGCGCACCCTGCGCGGGGCCGCGGTGCCGCGCAGCAGCAGGGACAGGCGGGACAGCTGCCCGGCCGTGCAGCCCACGTCCAGCCGCTGCAGCGAGTGCAGGTAGAACTGCCAGATCTGGACCGGCGCCGCCAGCCAGGCGTCCCTGTGGCACAGACAGACGGACGGGGCTCACCAACAGCTGCTCAGGGACCCGGTCCAGTCCCACCCGCTCCCACAGCGCCACCCGACGCAGAGGCAGCCCGGCCGGCTCAGGAGGCATCAGCCTGCACACCAGAGATGCTCCGGCCAGGGATCATTTAGAGGAAAAGACAACGATGTGAAACCCAAAGCTGCAAGTGTTTTGCGCAGCCTCCCACCCGGCTTTGTGCCGCTGGCGGAGCCGGCCGGGCTCAGAAGCCGCGAGCAAGGTGAGGGCGGTGTGAGCTCCCTCCTGCCCCACCGTGCGCTTGGGGGTCATGCTGGCCACTTTTTGGGGTCCTGCTACTTACATATAAATAGCAACAAAGAACTTTTTGATCTGCGGGCTCGGTCCTCCGGCTACTTTTAAGAAGATGTCCTGCGGCTCCCCGGGCCCCTGCGTGCAGAAAGGAGAGCGTGTTCCAGCAGTTAACCTCGAGATCAAACCGGCTAATGAGGGCTCCAGGGCTTCCTTCCCATTAAAGGAAAAACCCGCCATCAACCCACTTACAAAAGCAGATGCTTTCAGCATCTAGTTAAACTATGTTATTAAGTTATTATACAGCTTGGCTGAGCTCTTCCAGTATTTTTAATTACAAAAGAGGATACAAACAACTATCGCATTCCAGGTCTGCATCTGTAATCAAATTTTGGCAAATTTTCCCCAAGTTTTCTAACAAGCCTTAATCCAATTACCATACTAACGTGTTTCTGCAATGGCAATTAGCAACTACCCTTCATCACCATCTGCACACATGTGCCCAAGTCTATTTTTCCTTTCTACATCCCCCAGCTGCGAAACAAGCCCAGGAAACCTCAAACCCACGCTGGGCATCGCCAAGCAGGGGCTGTGCTGGGAGGGACGCAGGCCGGTGGTTAGGCTTGGCCTAAAGAGGCCCCCAGCCTGGCACGGCCACCTCAGCACCACAAAGGTCTCATCTATCGACAAACGGCTGCTTTTCCCCGGCATTTTAACCATCTTGTACTTGCTCGAGAGCACAAGCGATCACAGGCTGTTGCACAGTGCGATAAGGTGCAACATTCAGCTTCAACCACAAAAATGATGCGGCTGCTTTTAATTGGGAATAAAGGGCAATTCTGGCTTCATCGCTGCCAGGGTTTCACTGCCGTGGGCTGATAAACGGGGCAGCTCTACGGGTGCAAGGCATTTGCTGACAAAACAACCCACAGCAGAAGGACACAAAGGACAGACGGATGCCAAAGCATCACCAGTACCATATTTTTGGTTTCGCAAATGATGTCAGGGTCGCTGCAGCGAACGAACATCTCCGGCTCCCCCCCCGGCATCCCCACCGGCGCGCCTGCGGAGGAGAGAGACTGAGGTGAAGCCACATTCAGCATTTTCTGTCTTTGTGCTCACGACCCTGCACCCCACGCGGCCGCAGACCAGGACGCCTTACATCGGGCTACCAGCAAACTGCACGGGTGTGCTGGTGCAGGGAATTAAGGATCAAATTAATGCAGGCAAGCTGATGAAGAGCAGGTGAGGAGCTCAAGGCTGTGAAAGGGCGAGGAAGCAGAGCTGAGCTCTCCGGGTGCCACCCGCAGCCAGAAGGCTCCTGTGAGCCAGCGCAGCCGATGAGGGGCTCACCGGGGAGGGTGTGCCAGGGGGGCAGCCGAATGGTCTTCTTCAGGAAGGTGAGCTCCGGGTGGTAGAAGCGGAAGGTCTGGTCCACGACGTGGGGCTGCGGCTCCACCTTCACGCGCAGGAGCGCGATGGGCTTCCCCCTGCTCACCTGGAAGGAGACCTGGCCGGGGGAGCGGGACGGGGCTTCGCAAGAGCGACACTTCACCCCCAGCACCCTCGAGCGGCAGCCTCACCAGTTCCCTCACCTGGATGTGCTTCGTCTGCCCGGCCCCGCTCTTCCCCAGGGAGCAGGCGGCCGTGTTGGCACCGGCACCCAGCCCCACCGGCCCCTGTGGGTGCAGAGTGGGCTGTGGCACCGCACGGCAGTGCAGGGCTCCCCGCGGTGCTGCCACGCTGGCAAACACGGCCGAGGGAAACCCTTCAATGAGGAACGGCTTCCAACAGCGTCTGCGCCTACCTGCACCGCAACGACGGCGGGGTCTGCGGAGAAGGTCTGGTATTTGAAGGGGATGCGGACGGTCTCGTTGGGGCGCAGGTACACCTGAGGCCTGAGGTCATCGCACAGGTGGAACATCTCCTCCTCCACCGGCGTGACGCTCTGCGTCAGCTCCTTGAAGTGCCGCCACTCCCTCGGGTCCAGTATGACACTGGGGCAGCGAGAGCAGAGGTGCTGGTGAGGACCGGTCAGGAGCTGGTGCCACCCCAGCATCTCCCCATGCGCACAGGGGACACCCCGCTGCAGCCCCCACCTGAGCTCGGGGTGGTCGATCTCGATGGTGACGGTGTGCTGGACACTGTAGGGGTTCTTCAGGGTGAACTCGAAGAACTCGGCAGTGCCCAGCACGGCACACACGGTGCGGGTGGTGGTGATGGCCTGGCTGAGCACCCGCAAGATGCTCTCGCCCTTGGTGTGCTCCCGGTAGGCGTCCACGAGCTGCAGGTCCTGCAGGTGCCGGGCGTGCTGCTCCTGCCAGCCCTGCTGGGGCGGGGACCGAGGGGACCGTGAGCCTGGAGCCACCACGGCACCCCCAGCCCGGTGTCCCGCTCCTCACCAAGACCTGGGGCGTCCTCCCGCCGCCGGCGTCCTCCTGCTGCCGCACCAGCGCCATGCGCCGCAGCTTGCGCCGGCGGGCGGCTGCGGCCTCGCTGGGGATGGCCGGGGGGACCGGCCTGGGCTCTGGCCGGCGGCTGGACAGCGCGGACGCCAACTCGCCATCCACCTCAGCCAGCCTGCGCGCCCGCGACACCCGCCCGCCTGCGGGAGATCACCGTGGCACCGCCAGGGACAGCGCCAGCGCAGCCCCGCAGTGCCACGGGGCTGCAACACGAACCCGCGCAGAGGGGCAGGGCGAGCCCCGGGCCGGCAGGACTCACCGCCAGCACCGCTCAGGGAGAACTGGCTACTGGTGTCATCTGGGACCGGGCAGGAGCGGAGCGGGCGTGGGGACGGCGGCTGCTCTGGCGTGTCCTCACACGGGTGGCCTGGCAGGAGCAGAGACGGGGTGGTAAGCAGAAACCATCCGTTTTCCACCATTATAAAATCTACTGTGAAATTTATCCCCACTGCAGCTCTTCACAGACAATTTGTAAAAGCAGGAGCGATATCTGTTTGCTGACGATGCTGCTCCCTCCAGAGCCTGTCGCTGTTACCAGCGCACAGCGGGACCGAGCAGCATCAAGAGCACAGCGCCATCCCGAGCGATTCACCCTAGCCAGCTCCCGCTTCACGCCGGTGTTCTCCAGCCCCGGCACTGCCGCTGGCACAGCCGCATCTCCCCACTCCTGCTGCCGTTTCCGCTCCCACAAAGGCCGTGCCCAGAGCTGGATGAGGCTGTAAAGCCACCAGGATTTACCCAGCCTAGGAACCCCATCCCCATCCTTACAGGGGCACTGTGCTTTTCAATATTGTCTTCAACAACAGTATTTTGAAATTTAAAAAAAAAAGAGAACAAGAGGAAAAAAAAACCACAATGGAAGGGTGGCTGCCGTCCGGGGCAGCATCTCTGCCTCCTCTCTCCCTGCCCTTTTGCAGGGTGCAAGTTAAACCCCTCCCCAGGTTGTGCATCTCAGATTCTCCTTCCCAGGAGCTTATCACCCATTTGCAGGCAAAGTACGGAAACGATGATTTACCGTATCTTATAATGGAGCTAATCTTTCTTCTGAAGATAAGATTTTAAAACCTGGAGTCACTGCATGTTTATAAGACGGTGAATTAAATATATAAAATAAAAGCACCCAGCAGGTTCTGGCAAGAAAACGTTCTTACAAGTGTTCTTACACCCAACCTATGTGCCGCCGGCCCCCCGGCGCTGTGCCGGCACCAAACCTTTGGTTGGCGCGAGCAGCGGCTCTTACCAACATTGGCCAGGCAGAGGTGCAGGCGGCCCCGGGTGGCCACGCGCACGCCGAGGGGCCGCAGGGCGCCGTGCCGCAGCGCCTCCCGGCCCAGCACCGGCACCTCCGGCTCGTACTCGGTCGTGGCCACCTCCAGCTCGTGGTGGGTCCTGACGGCCGCCCGGGCCTGGCGCAGCAGGGGCTGGGGACAAGGCGAGGACAGAAAGGCGTCACCAGGGAGCCGGTCTGGGGCTAAAGGCTCAGGTAAGGATGTCTCTGGATGTCTGAGGTCTGGGGGGTTTGGCCCTACAACACTGCAGGAGTTCCGGGAAGTGGAAGTTAATGTTTTGCCATTGCTTTTGAGGAGAAAATGACAAATCCCACAATTAGGGGCTCGTCAGGTTGACATCGGTCTCAGTTACACAGAGGGGCTGATGGCAACTTGATTACCAAAGACACGAGGATAACGCAATGGCATCTCAACGCGGGGCAGAGGGAAGGCCGGGCTCCTCCCAGCACCCACACGCCGAGCCGGGCTCTGAGCCGCGGTCTGACCGATACCTCCAGCCTGAGGGCAGCGGAGCCCACGAGCAGCAGGGAGTCTCCATCCCAGACATCGATCTGGAGGCTGTGCTGGGCCAGGTACCGCAGGAACCAGCGCTGCTCCCCGGCGCGCAGGAACGCAGGATCCACCATGTACTTGAGCTGCCAGCCCGGCGGCCCTGCCGAACGGGGCAGCGTCACGGGCACGGAGCTCCCGCGGCACCGGCACTCGGCAGATGCTCCTGCGCTCCGGACAAACCTGCCTGCTGGCTCACCCTCTGCTTAATCAACCTGTCTGCCAATTAGTAAGGTCTGAGGTCCCCCGGGACTGGCACCTTCCCACTGAAATGCTCTGTACAGACCCCTCTCCATTAACAGCTCTACGTGGAGAAGGAGCTTTATCAGCCCAGTGTAGCTGGTGTCTCTTGACCAGAGTTTAATAAGAGAAAGAAACAAAGAAAAGCATTCAGCTCACTCTGGGCACTCTGCTCTCACCTGTTGCCATTGTTGTTTCGTTTTTGTTTGTTTAATTTTTAAATACATTTAACTGCAGCAGGAGTTGTCAACCTCAATGTCTGAATTGCATCACCAAGGCTTGCTGCTGTTTTACTTCAAACATTGGACATTTTGAACGTTTTTTCACAATATGACGCACAAACTAGCAGGTTGGCTCTTACAGCGACACCGGCGCATTGAGGCCAGCCCAAATCTGACTGATGGAAAAGTTGCACAAGGAGCCTAAACCAGAGCTTACCGGTGCTGAGGGTCCCGTCCTTGTTCACCTGGAGCAGGAGCTGTGCCGAGGTCCCGCCATCCATGCCGAGCAGCTGCAGCCGCGGCGTGGTGACGGGGGGGAAGCGGTAGAACTGGAAGGTGAGGAAGATGATCCTCGGCCACGTCCCCTCTTCACTGTCCCGGGCATCCCTTGAGCGAGAGAGGGGCTTGGGTTAGCTCATACAGCGCTGCCTCCCCATCCCGAGCTCCTCATGTGTTTGGCACCCGCTGAGAGGCAGAAGAACATGAGAAGATCAGCAGCATCACAAGTATTTGGACTTCTCTGAAGGTAGCGGGCATATGGTTTGCCTTGGCTTTCCAAAAAGCTTCACAATTCCAGCTGTCTCCTACCATATGTGCGATGGAGGAGCCCAAAGGCAGCGTTTTACCTTCGCACAGCACCCTCGGGAGCACCGCGAGCAGGGTCCCTCCAGCCAAACCCACCCCACCACCGCCAGCTTCCTCTACCCTACACATGTTTATGGAGAAACCCAGCATTAACAAGCATTTACGTCATCTTGGGGCTAATGGACACAACCAAAAAAACGAAATATGATTTAAGAGTGCCCAGAAAGGGCAAGAGCAGCATCACAGAACTCCGCGGGGCATCACCTCTGCAGCAGGTGCTGGAGGAAGCGGCACCTTTGCAAGGACTTCTCCTGCTCAAGCATGAGGGCTTAGGGGGGATTTTGGGAGAGGACTCTCCCCAGAGATCCCTCAGATCCACCCGCAGAAGGTACCACGAAGAGCCGCCATCCCACCTGCCGAAGGCCAGGAACTGCAGGATTATTTCGTTGCCTTGCAGAGGGTCGGTTTCCTCCAGCTGCAGGTTGAAGCTCCCCGGCTCTGCCGGCTCAGAGATCTCCACCGGCTCCTGGTTGCGGTCCAGGATGTCCGGGAAGCCGGCGGCGTGCAGGCGCGCCAGGGACGCGCGGGACAGCGGCGTGTGGGAGCTGCCGAGAAACGGGGCTCAGGGGTGTGGAGGCGGCCGCGGGGACCCCGAGGGGCCGGTGACGGGGGCAGGAGCCCAGGGAAGGGCAGGGGCGTCACCTGCCTGCCTGCAGCCCCACGGCGGCCATGGGCACCTGCAGCGGGGCGAAGGGCAGCGCCCGCAGCTGGTCACCGGCACAGGGCTCGGCGTCCGGCGAGCCCAGGTCGGCTTCCAGGTGAGTGATCGCCCCGTCCTGCCAAGAGCCGCGGCCACGTGGCACCGGGGACTGGGCCCTGCCCCGCGGCGGGGACGGGAGCTGGGACACCAGGAGCTGGAAGGAGAACAGGGAGCGTGAGCAGCCCCCGAGCACCCCCTGCAGAGCCCGGGCCGGGCCGGCAGCCCCTCCTGCTGAACCGGCTCAGGCGCCGCCTGCTCCGACATCTGAAGCGGGACAGCTCAGTTTGCCCCTCTGCTTCGTGTTTGGCTGCTGCGCCGGCCCTGGCAAGGGGAGGGATGAGAAAGTGCAGCAGGAAGATCAAACTGCTTAACGCAGTCTTACGAAGCATTTTGTTTCATCAAAAACATTTCCTTGCATTGATCTCTGCATCAAGATATAAAAAAGCATAAAGTGGGATTTTTAGTATTCATAGCTCTCCTTAAACCCCGGTAGCTCCACATGAAGAAACCATGCATCACCATCAGCACGTATGGGGGACAACAGTACCCAGCAAATCTGGGCTGTCAAAAACCAGAACTGCTCTTAAAAACCCATTTGGGGTGTGAAAAGAGCTCGGGGAATTCAGCCCAGCAGATGACAGGCAGGATCCGTTTCGCTCTCCTGGAGGATGAGGATTTGGGCAGGACACCCAGCGCCTCCCGGCCGCAGCAGCCAGGAGGACCGGGCAGGCCTGGGAGCGCGTCCTCAGCACGCAGGATGTCCCCCGGGGACGCCGCTGCCCGCCACCCCACCGTGTCCACGTGGCACTCACCCCCGGTCCCTGCGGTGATGTCGCCACTCGCGGTGGGGCCGGTGGACCTGCGGAGAGGCCGGGAGATACTCAACCGGAGCCGCCACCCCCGGCATCGCAGCCACGTTGCGCCCTCCCCCACTAAGTCCCCACCTGCCCTTCTAAGCTTTGGGGACGAAACCAGCTCGGCGAGGCGGCTGACTCTCAACCACTTGTTTGACTTATTTTTCCAATAAGCCTCTTGCCTGGGGCAGGGGACACGGCACAGCTCCAGCGCCATCCGTTGCCACCTCTGCCATACGCGGCAGCTGCTCCGTCCCCAGCCGAGCCGCAGCTCCCCGGGGCACGCGGTGCTGCCCATGTGGGACGCTTAATGAGATGTGAAAGTTTAGAATACTTAAGGTTTCTCCATTATTTCTTGTCACTCCCTTCATCTGTTCATGCAATTGTGCCCCAAAACAGTAGGAGCTTTGCCGTGTTTCTATCTGGCTGCTCATCTCACGCTGGCACAGCTGAGTTCCCCGAGCTGCAGCTCTCTTGGAGCAGAGCAGGACACAGATGTTGTATCTCTGCACCCACGTGATGCCAAAACCTTATTTTGCTTTCACCACCACAGATATTCCAGCTATTCCATGCTGCCTGCGGCACAAAGGGAAGTGCCCTGTGTCCCTCTCATCTCAAACCCCGTTTCTCTCAGCTGGGATGGCTTTGGCCAGTGTCAAAGAGACGACGGGCAGACCCATCGGCAGCACCGGCAGCTGAGCCAACAGAAGATGCGCTCAGCCTCCCTCTGGCCAAAAGGACCAGATGGTGTCACATTTTCCAACAGAGCACTACACGAAGTTAACAGAATGCTGTGTTCGGCAGCTCGGGCGCAGGTTGGCTCTCCCACGCGGCTGCTCACCTCGCGGCACAGCGCCGGGACCAGCGCCGAGCCGTCCCGGCTGCCCCTGTGCCGCCAGACCCGGACCCCCACACTAATCCCTGGTGTCCTGGGCGGTGTCTGGGAAAACTCCTCGAGCTGCAGCGGGGAGGCAGCAGCAGCGACGCTGAGCGGAGCCTGACCCAGAGCACCCCAGCCCCCCATTTCACCTGTGAAGGTCTCTGCTCTGAAGCCCCTCGCAGCAGCACGCCCGGCAGAACGCCTGACGCCGGCGGTGGGAGCCGGGGACTCGCTGCGGCACAGCCGCGGTGCCACTGCCATCTCGTGGAAGTCACGGCAGCACCGGAGCGGCAGCAGTGCCCACGCTGCGCCCACCACCAGCACCACCCTGACCTGCCGGCTGGAGCCACCGGCTCACCGGAAGAGACGGATAAGCTCATAAAACACTGAAACGCCACTGAAAGCACCGCACTGAGACCCACATGGGAACTGAGAGCCAAATTCAACCCGACAGAAACTTGCTCCACTCCTGTAATTCATAAACTAGCTCACTGAAACTCAGCAAAGTCGTGTTTTTTCTCCTGAGCAGACACCAGTGCCACACTCTATATTTTAAATGTCAGCGATCTGGAAAACACTCACTCAGCGATGGCGTAGGAGGCTTCTCCAACTTGTCCCTGTCTTTACGTAGGATCTCTGCAGCAGTTACAAGATGTTCTTCTGAATCAGTGGAAACATGGAATTGGACAGTCCCAGACTCCACGTGCTTCCCCTGAAATTGGAAACAAAATACTTTTAGACAGCGTGCTACGCGCAGGCTCCCTCCCGCCTCCGAGAGACGACTGCCGTGCCCTGGAGCGTGCCGGGGGCAGCCTGGCACTTAAGCAGCTTTCGGCAGAGCCTCTCTACGGCCAGCCTGCCCCAGCAGCCCTTACCTGGCGGCTGCCCGGGGGGGTCCGGTACGCCAGGGCCTGGCAGGGGCCGCGGCGGGGGCCGCCTCGCAGGGGCAGCTCCACCTGCGCCTCACCGGCACCGGGCACGGGGCTCCAGACGGCCCAGCGCACCGAGTGCATGTTGGCGGCCTCACCTCGGGCCTGGGGGGGACAGGGGGAACAGGGTGAGCACCAGCACCCCCACCTCGCCAGGGCCGGGTTCTGATCTGCCGCATCGCCCCACGCCCGCAGCGCGGACACCGCTGCCCCTGCACCCGCTCCACAGACATTCCGCTTCCCAGCGCCTTATTTCTCTTTTTGAACCCATTTTCCCCCCAGCAACCACACCTTTCTGCTCCCATCCCTTCGCAGGCTCTGAGGAGCACCAGGAACGTTCTCTCTGGGTAACTGCACCTGACCCCCTCACCAGTCACCCAAGGGACAACATGTCTGTGCTATGGATCCGCACCATATAGTGCTGATTTAACATAAACGCAGAATATAACACCTTTCAAAACACAGGGTTTCTGTCCCTTGTGTATCTTTAGCACACGCAGGCTGAGGCAGGGACACCAGAACCCATGGGGCTGTCTGAGCCCCCACTCACACTGCTGCATTAAGGGATATACGTTATAAGCAGTACATATGTTTGACCCCCAAAAGGCAGCGTAAAGGCTCCCACTTACCCACAGCCTCCCGTTCACCCAGGCAGAGGTGCAGACAAACCCAGACCCGCCAGCGCTCACAATCACCTGTGCAGGCTGCTAATTAGGGCAGGAAGGGCACAGCAAGCAGCTTTGGGATTATCGGCTCTGCCACCCCAGCCAGCTCCGGCGCCGCCAACACATCCATCTGCACCAGGAGCCCCAAACCCCGCAGCTGTTTCAGGTGTTTACATGGTTAAACCCAACACCGAATTTCCAACAGCAAAGCTCAGCTTCTCCTGCTCCTCAATACAAACGCCCCTGGCCTGTCCCACTTCACAAATATCTATTTTTCCCCCCAGTTTTGCTCCAGACAGCTCTAGAGAGACAGATGCTGCATTTGCAATGAGCATCTCAGAGGATGATTGGGGCCCCCTAACAAACCCCCGGCCACACGAGGGGCTAATGAAGGGGCTCTGGAGGGGAGGACTGAACACTCACTAAGCTGGGTTTAACCTGCAGAAAGGTTAAACTCAATTACATGTAAATGATTGCTAAGTAGGTGCTAACGAGCGTGGTCTCTGCAGTCAACAGAGAGAGAGACTTGTCCTGGCTTTAAGGTCTGGACAACAGGCTGAAGCTCCCAGAAAAACCTCAGCATTCAGGAAAAAAAATAAAAGAGCAAGAGAGATTAACTTTTCAGCATAAACGCTAAATTCTTGAGAAAAGCCTTTTATAAAATAAAGCTGAAATTTTCCAAATGAGCTTGCCAGAACGCTGCAAGACTGCTGCAGGCTACACTTCTCCATGGACACAGCGGAGAAATACAACCACACGTAATTAAACGATTCAATAAGCCCCTTTCCAGGATATTTTGTGCAGTGCTGTGGAAAGCACCTGGACCCTTCACCAGCCCTTCGGGTGGCATTGCGGCCACGGAACGAGGAGCCGCTGTGTCTGGTTGGCGGGCGGGGGTCTCTATGGGGGAGCCACTGTGTTTGGGGTGCAGACGGGGGTCTCCAGGGAGGGAAGGAGATGGGGGGTCCCACACCCGGCCCTACCTTCCCAGCGGCTCTCCCCGCAGCACAGCACACGTACTCCAGCTGGAAGCAGACCCCGAACGCCGGGTGAGGGACCATTTCATCCAGGTGGATGCGGCTCCTCAGGACCAGGGCTTGACCCGCAGCCCTGTGCCGGGATGGAGACGCGGCTGTGGGCAGCGCCGAGTGGGACGGACGCGGCTCCGGCGGGTCCCCCTTACCTGGCTGTGGAGCCGGGCACCCCTGGGCAGCTGCCCCGTGCCGCCTCCGGCACCAGCACGGCCACCTGCGGCTCCTGGACGAAGCACAGGCCGTTGTGGACGCCAACGTGCAGCCGCCGCTCCCGAACCGCCAGCCCGTCACCGTCCGGCGCGGTGTTGGCCTGCAATGGGCAAAGGACCTGCTGGCAGCCCTCACCACGCTCCGAGCGCTGCCGGTCCTGAAGAGCTGAACTGCTGTGAGCACCACGGCACCTTACCTCTGCATCTTCCACAGTTCAGCAAACCCACATTCTGCTTTAGTGTCCACACGATCAGAACAAACCCCACACAGAGCGCCTGTGTGCTAACCCAGCAGTGAAACAAGCAGAAGGCTTGCACAGCAAAAAAATCAGATTCCAAGTGAAACAAATAACACAAGTGCCATTTATCTGAACTTTTCCTCTCCACCCATAACCGAAGCATCACTGCCGGCGCCCTGCGTGGTCCCTGCCGTGACCGCAGCAGCAGTACCTGCAGCAAGCGGTCGCTGTTCAGCAAGTCCAGCAGTTCCTCCTCGAACTCCTCCACGGAGGGGCACAGCCGCACCGACAGCCGCTCCAGATAGCGGGGGACCGGCTTCAGCAGCCGGGGCCTCTGCAAGCAGTCACCTGCAGGGAGAAGCAGCACCGGGGACCTCACCTGGCTTTACCACGAGCAGTTACACCCCAGAAACGGTCGGTGTCAGAGCGGTCAGCGGTAGAGTTTTCCAGGCAGCAGGCTGAAGCATAATTCAGCTGCAGAACAGAGGGTACTTTTTACCCTCTGAATCCTCAGATCACATAATTTTAGCTTGAACAGCAAGGCTGCTGCCCACAGGGAAAGATTAACGAGGACTGGGAGTGTGAGAGTTCATCCCCGAACCTGCCAGACTCCCAGCAATCCGGAGCCCACCCACCAAGGGGGACTCTGAACCAGCTGCACGGGCTCCCAAGTCTCTGCTGAACAGCTGTAATTAACCCCACCATCATTTATCCCTAGCAGCTTCCCAGGAGCAAAGCAATTAAAGGAAGAAGAACAGAGTAGAGCCACTCTGACGTCTTTCAGGATGAGCAATGGACACAAGGGCTGCACCAGCCCTCTTGCCAAGGGGCAGCGCAGCAGAGAACCCGCAGTGCCCAAAATCTCCCCAGCCCTGCCCGCGGCCTCCCCGGGCCCCGCTGCCATCAGCAGGAGCGGCACAGGCAGAGGAAGGAGCCCCTACCTGTGTCTCCGTGAGCCGGCAGCAAGCCAGGAACATTCTGCAGCCCAGACATCAGAAGGTTTTCGGGAAGGAGGTGGAATATCATCTCCAGGGGCTGATGGGGCTTCAGGGAGTACTGCAAGTGGCTCTTCTCCATCACCGTCAGGTATTTGTTCTCTAAACAGAAAGCATCACAAGACAACCAAAACTGGGGCAGACAGCTCTGCAGCGCTGCTGTTGAAGAAATCATTACCAGCAAACACAGGTGTTGGGAACAAATAAAACCAGGGTTTGCCTGGCCAGGATTTCCCAGCTGGCAGTAAGGCATGTCCAGTTAGCACTACCAGGGCACAGGCCACACATCGTGTCAACTGGACACACGATGCTCGTTTGGATCAGAGAGGCCACCGGGAAGGCACGAGACGCAATGTCTGGCTGCCGCTCACTTTCCACGGGGTCCTGGAAGCGCGGGTGCAGCAAGGCGCGCGGCGTCCCGTGGTACAGCTTCAGCCTGAAAGCAAAGAGCACATGCAGCGGTCAGGGAACCCACCCTGAGGCACATCATCTTCCACAGGCTCTGCTCAACAGCAAGAAACCACCTTCCTGCTCTGTACCCGCGGTAAAACCCCTCTCCTTTCGGGCAAGGCCAGGCATTGCTCGAACCCATCGCTGCTCCCCAGCAGTGAAGAACTCCAGGTTTCTACATGCTGGCTTTGTTTCCACAGCCCCAGGACCACGCTTTCTGCTCCATGCACATTGCCAACCCAACTCCCAGCGTGCCCCATCACCCAACAGCGGGGGGACCTACGTCCTGTCCTCGACGGCCAGGTCCATGGCCTCCGACCTGCTGCCGAAGAGCGGGATGAGCCCAAAGCCGCAGGAGAGATGCTGAGAGCCCCCGTCCTCTTTCCCCACCATCACCACCACTTCCACGACCACAGCGATGCCGGGTTGGTTCAGGGAGGTGTGGAAGTAAACAGTCTGGGACAAGAACAGAGAAAGGGCATTTCAGAGTTGGCAGCAGCTCCAGACAGAGCAAAACCTGTTGCATTTATTCAGCCAGCAGCACAGCCAGATCATCTGTTGAATCTTCCAGACAGCAGCACATGGCAAACGACCTTCAGCACCACTCGGAAATCCCAACCTCCTTCAATCTCAAACATTAACTTTTTTTATTTATTCTTTGTTGGCAACACCGGTTTGCCAAAGTAACTCACAGGCTGCAGAGCCTGTAAGAGGGGGCTACAGCACCGTGGCGAGCCCACTGCTGGGAAAGGCAGAGGAGCTGGAAATCCTCCTGCCGCAGGGAGCAGAGATGGGGGCAGGAGGGGATGGGACACAGGTCACCTCCCCAGGACAGGATTTAAAGCTGGGTTAATCTTTCTATTAAAAACTCATTACTGCAGTGTCCCAGGGAAAACGTTTACTGTAATCACAGGCTGTCAGGAAGGGATAACAGAGAGAGACATTACTGCAACAGCCTAGGGAAATAAATCATTATTCTATTATCTTTTATTGCAAAATGTTGAAATAATGACCGCTGGCTGCAGATCGATGCCTTGCCTTGCAAAGACACAGAGAGCCCTTGCAACGGCTCCTTTGTAAAGCCAAAAGCTCGTCGTTCCCCAGGCTGTGGGGTTTTTCTCCATGCCTCTTAAAAAAAGCAGGGGGCAGCCAGTAATCAAAACACTTGGGGAAGAAATGCACATGTTAACACCCTTCGGATAACACTGCCAACTTAAATAAACAAAGGGCTAATCTGTGCTACACTTCAACTGCAGCACTGCAGGAGGTGGAAAAAAAAGTTACGAATTAGAAAACATGACACCTTGGTTGTCACCCACACCACAGGGCAGCAGGATGTCCCCAGCACGGGACACTCCGCTTTGCGGCATCAGCAGCAACGGCAGTGGCTTTGGCTCGGTTTGGCTTCCAGGTCAGAACAGCGCGGAGCTGGCGGAGGCTGCTCCGTCCCTTCCCTTCCACTGCCGAGGCAACACCGCGCTCTGCCGCCGGCTGGGAGCACCGCAGGCAGCCCTGGCGACACCCAAACCCCACCACCCGTCCCAACAACCGCCCGTGGCACCGGATAACCGGACGGTGCCTGGGTTTCTCCCAGGGGTGCCGGACGGACAAGGGCTCACTGTTGCTGTCACCTGCGTGCAGGACAAACCACCGCGGGCAGGGCTGGGCAGACAGACAGACAACACGCCAGAGCTCGCACATGCTCTGGACTTGCTGCTTTAAAAGGCCCACAGCTCCAGCGCACTGACCACGGGCTCCCAGAGCTTTGAGCTCCGTGCCCCCCAGAGCAAACCAGCACTAAAGGAGAGCAGCTCCAGGCTGAACTCCAGCCAAAACAGCTTTTTCCCTCCGTGCATTAAAATCCTCCCTCCTTGGACTCAGCTCCAGCAGCCTCCCCTGGCATCACTGCCCCCTCACACCTCCTCCCAGGGACAGCAGGTGTTCTCCCAAACCCAGCGGTACAGACCCCCCTGCCCCCAGAGCCCAGCTCCCACCTCATTGAAAGCCGCCTTGGCCGGGCGCAACGCGGTGACGCGGGCAACTCGCCGGCTGCTCCTCCACGTCCTCCCAAAGAAGTGGTGGTGGGCGGCATCGAAAAGGGACAGGCGCAGCTGGTACTCGGCTCCCTGCAAGGCACAACAGGCACTGGCTCAGGGACACATCACCTCAGCAGCCCCAAAGCTGCAGAAAACACTTCAGAAGAAGAGCACAAGCAACTCCTATTTTCTAACTGGTGCCCAGATCAGGCATGCGGCCGTGAACAGCTTTGTGCATTAGCAGAGAACCTTTCTGAAAGCCAGAGGTTTAACAAGCAAAGCAAAAGTGGGGAAACTGAATATTAAGCATATAATGAAGAGTCAGCAGCCTTTTAAAGTGCTACACATATATTTTAATTTTAAAATGTTTACCTAACTTAAAAAATAATGAAACACCAACTCCTATTTGCAGGTAAAAACACACAGGATTGAGACACAGGTTTGATTTGTGTTTCTGGGAGATCTGCGGTTAGTTGTCCCCAAAACAAATAACTCTGTTTCGAAAACCTCCACCTTTATGGGCTTTGGCACAGCCCGGTGGCACCGTGGAAGGGTGCTGGGCAGACACCAAGGGCTCGCTCAGCAGCTGCACGGCCGGGCTCTCCTCCACCATACCTGGGTGAGCGCAGCCCCTTCCAGGTGCTTCAGGACACAGCGGAACGCCGCGGAGCGCGGCAGGCGAGCCCGTCTGCGCTGGCCGTGGGGAGGAACGGCGAGGTTCTGCAGAAACACCCGCTCCCACTCGCTCATCTTGCTCCCTGAAGGTCACCTCTCCCTCCCGGCGCTGGCTAGGGCGAGCACTCGGCTGGAAAACAGGAGGAAACGCACGTTCCGGGAACACGCTCTGAGCTGTGCGGACAACCTGGCGGGACTTCGGGCTCCCGCACCCCACAGCGAGGGGCAGCGCTGCCCTGGGAGCTGGAGCTCAGCACTGCACCCGCAGGCACGCCCGGGGTCACCGCGGCTCTCCGGGGGTACGACAGGACCCCAGGAGGCGAGCCCAGCCCCACCAGCCGCGGACACATGTGTGTGCACAGACACCCGTGGACGTGTGTGCACAGACACCCGTGGAGCACGTACAGAGCCCCGTGCACACGTAGCTACAGAGCCCACGTGCGCACACACGTACGGCGGCACAGCCCGTGTGCGCACACACACACCCGTGTGCGCCGGGACCGGCCGTGCTGCGGGAGGCCAAGCCCGCCCGCACGTCCCCACGGTGCTGCGGGCAGGGCAGGACCGGACCGGAGCGCCGGGCCCCACCGATACCCACCGGGGATGCATGTCCGCCGTAGGGTAAAGTCCCGGAGGGGTGCGGCAGACAGCTCGGTGACCGAGCAGCACGGCAGGACCCGCAGGAGCGGCGGCCCGCACGGCCCGCCCAACCCACCACACCGAACCCCTGCGCACGCACCGTGCCCGGACGACATCTTCTCGGGCCCGACCAACTCCGCGCCGGGCCGGGGGACACACGGATGCACCGGCGCCGCTCACCAACCCGCCGCCCACGCTCAACACCGTCACACTGGCGGAGAGCGGTGAAAAAGGCAGAGAAAAGATCTTAGAGCGCTACGGGACGCGGCGGCGGAAGTGGCGGCGGCGGAGGCCGTTCCCCCCCGCGCGGGTGGTCGCGCCCGGCTCAGCATCGGGTTACTAGGGCGATGGTGCCGCACCGCGGGGGGCGGGGCTTCGCCGCCGGGCCCGACAGGCGCTGCAGCCAATGGGGGTGGCGCGGGGCCCGTTTCATTTGCATGCGTAGGGAGTGGCGGGCGGCGTGGCCAATCGGCGACGGGCAGGGAGGGGCGGGGCCTGCCCCCCACGAGGGCGCCGCGGCGGAGCGGCGGGGAGCGGCGGAGGCCGGGCAGGTGCGGGGACGGGGGATCGGGGACAGCGGGGGGAAGGCGGCGGCCGCGGGGTGTGATGGGGGTGATCGGGGCGGCGATGGGGATGATGGATCCGAGCACGGCCGCAGGCAGGGTGCGGTAAGGCCGTGCCGCCGCACACGCGTCCGCGGCGCCGGGCTGGCGCTCTGGCGACATCTGGCTCGTCGCCCGGGAGCGGTGGGAGCGATGCGGGGAGCGATGCGGGGAACACGGTGCCCCTTCCCGCGAGGGTCGGCTCCGATCGTCAGCTGCGCCCCGGGCTCCTTCCCAGCGCTGCTGGGGGGCGGCGGGCGCAGGCGCGGTCCCGCGGGAACGGAGGATGCTCGGGACGCAGGGGACACGGCGGAGCCGCGGTCCCGGCCCCTTTCCTCGGGCAAGACACCCCGCGCTGAGCGGGGAAGATGGGGTTTGTTCCCCTTTTTTCTCCCAGCGGGTCAGGGTAACCCTGTCTCGGTGCTAGGGCTGCTGGTGGCCGTGGCCTGTTGCCATCGCACTGGGGACAGGCCAGTGCTTAAATCCTGACAACAAGACTTGCTGCAAACCCGCAGGGGAACGGACATGTTATTTTTTCCCAAAACATCTTCCCCAGTTTTTGTAATCAGTGCCAGTTTGCACACAGTGGAGACAAAACTGTCGCATTCTCTATGGAACATGGTGGCTTCGTTAACCAAAATGACACGTGGGGTGGTTGGAAGGGGTGACCCATTCCCGGGGAACTCCCTGTCCTGCAGCCCCGCGTCTGCCCTTGGGCTTCCCTTCGGCTCTGCCCAAAACTCCTGGGATTCTGTGGCTTCTTGAGGCTGTTTTCCTCGCCACGGGGAGCCCCGTTGGTCCTGTTTCCCTCAGCCACCGGCCAGAACCCCACACTGTCCCAGTTAACATGGGCATCCTGGCACTGCTCATGCAAGCGCCTCGGGCTCTCATCCCAGAACCGGTGCTCCGCGCCACTGGGAGGCGAGACCAGGTCAGCACCGGCTTTGCATGGGTTGGGCATTGAGCCAGCTGCCCAAAAAACGCAGGTTTCTTCCCAAAGTGTAGCTGGGAGCCGCAGTGCAGCGTCGTGGTGAGTGCCAGAGCAGGCAGGCTGGGCAACACAAATCCAGTAGATATCACATATATATATATGTATATATATATATATATATATACACACTTTGCATATATGCAGTGATTTTCCGGCTGGTTAACAAGAAACGCCTTCCCTGCCTGTCACACGCTGCCGGCAGAGCTGCCGCGGTGTGGAGAGCGGGTAGCCCCACGGGTCCCCTCGGTGCCAGCACGGTTCGGAGTGGGCATTGAGCTCGCTGGTCCCATCGCCTGCAGAGGAACTGGCAGGATGCTGCAGTGGAGCTGAGCGGGACTCAGCGGATGGAGAGGGACCGGGTTTTCCTAATTTCTAAATGAAAAGAGTGCTGCTTGCACTTATAAAACCCTGACTCCTTTTTGCTGGCTTGGCCTCTGGTTTTCACATTAAATCCAGCCTCATCGGTGCTGTTAGCGCTCCAGGATTACAGTGCCGTGCTGCCACCGGGACTGGCATGCTCCCCTTACTGGGGTGTCCCCAAACTGTGCACTCCAGGCTGGATTTTTTGCCCAAAATGTCCAGAAAGCAGAAGCCGCTGAGAAGGTGCAGTTGGCACCCGGAGGAGGACGGGTGGCTGCCCGGTGGGATGCGGCAGCTGGGCAAGCCCCAATGCTGGGAGGCAGCCCCGCAGCATCGCCTGCAGACACCCTTGTTTTATTTTTTAAGNGCGCCGGGCCTCACCGATACCCACCGGGGATGCATGTCCGCCGTAGGGTAAAGTCCCGGAGGGGTGCGGCAGACAGCTCGGTGACCGAGCAGCACGGCAGGACCCGCAGGAGCGGCGGCCCGCACGGCCCGCCCAACCCACCACACCGAACCCCTGCGCACGCACCGTGCCCGGACGACATCTTCTCGGGCCCGACCAACTCCGCGCCGGGCCGGGGGACACACGGATGCACCGGCGCCGCTCACCAACCCGCCGCCCACGCTCAACACCGTCACACTGGCGGAGAGCGGTGAAAAAGGCAGAGAAAAGATCTTAGAGCGCTACGGGACGCGGCGGCGGAAGTGGCGGCGGCGGAGGCCGTTCCCCCCCGCGCGGGTGGTCGCGCCCGGCTCAGCATCGGGTTACTAGGGCGATGGTGCCGCACCGCGGGGGGCGGGGCTTCGCCGCCGGGCCCGACAGGCGCTGCAGCCAATGGGGGTGGCGCGGGGCCCGTTTCATTTGCATGCGTAGGGAGTGGCGGGCGGCGTGGCCAATCGGCGACGGGCAGGGAGGGGCGGGGCCTGCCCCCCACGAGGGCGCCGCGGCGGAGCGGCGGGGAGCGGCGGAGGCCGGGCAGGTGCGGGGACGGGGGATCGGGGACAGCGGGGGGAAGGCGGCGGCCGCGGGGTGTGATGGGGGTGATCGGGGCGGCGATGGGGATGATGGATCCGAGCACGGCCGCAGGCAGGGTGCGGTAAGGCCGTGCCGCCGCACACGCGTCCGCGGCGCCGGGCTGGCGCTCTGGCGACATCTGGCTCGTCGCCCGGGAGCGGTGGGAGCGATGCGGGGAGCGATGCGGGGAACACGGTGCCCCTTCCCGCGAGGGTCGGCTCCGATCGTCAGCTGCGCCCCGGGCTCCTTCCCAGCGCTGCTGGGGGGCGGCGGGCGCAGGCGCGGTCCCGCGGGAACGGAGGATGCTCGGGACGCAGGGGACACGGCGGAGCCGCGGTCCCGGCCCCTTTCCTCGGGCAAGACACCCCGCGCTGAGCGGGGAAGATGGGGTTTGTTCCCCTTTTTTCTCCCAGCGAGTCAGGGTAACCCTGTCTCGGTGCTAGGGCTGCTGGTGGCCGTGGCCCGTTGCCATCGCACTGGGGACAGGCCAGTGCTTAAATCCTGACAACAAGACTTGCTGCAAACCCGCAGGGGAACGGACATGTTATTTTTTCCCAAAACATCTTCCCCAGTTTTTGTAATCAGTGCCAGTTTGCACACAGTGGAGACAAAACTGTCGCATTCTCTATGGAACATGGTGGCTTCGTTAACCAAAATGACACGTGGGGTGGTTGGAAGGGGTGACCCATTCCCGGGGAACTCCCTGTCCTGCAGCCCCGCGTCTGCCCTTGGGCTTCCCTTCGGCTCTGCCCAAAACTCCTGGGATTCTGTGGCTTCTTGAGGCTGTTTTCCTCGCCACGGGGAGCCCCGTCGGTCCTGTTTCCCTCAGCCACCGGCCAGAACCCCACACTGTCCCAGTTAACATGGGCATCCTGGCACTGCTCATGCAAGCGCCTCGGGCTCTCATCCCAGAACCGGTGCTCCGCGCCACTGGGAGGCGAGACCAGGTCAGCACCGGCTTTGCATGGGTTGGGCATTGAGCCAGCTGCCCAAAAAACGCAGGTTTCTTCCCAAAGTGTAGCTGGGAGCCGCAGTGCAGCGTCGTGGTGAGTGCCAGAGCAGGCAGGCTGGGCAACACAAATCCAGTAGATATCACATATATATATATGTATATATATATATATATATATACACACTTTGCATATATGCAGTGATTTTCCGGCTGGTTAACAAGAAACGCCTTCCCTGCCTGTCACACGCTGCCGGCAGAGCTGCCGCGGTGTGGAGAGCGGGTAGCCCCACGGGTCCCCTCGGTGCCAGCACGGTTCGGAGTGGGCATTGAGCTCGCTGGTCCCATCGCCTGCAGAGGAACTGGCAGGATGCTGCAGTGGAGCTGAGCGGGACTCAGCGGATGGAGAGGGACCGGGTTTTCCTAATTTCTAAATGAAAAGAGTGCTGCTTGCACTTATAAAACCCTGACTCCTTTTTGCTGGCTTGGCCTCTGGTTTTCACATTAAATCCAGCCTCATCGGTGCTGTTAGCGCTCCAGGATTACAGTGCCGTGCTGCCACCGGGACTGGCATGCTCCCCTTACTGGGGTGTCCCCAAACTGTGCACTCCAGGCTGGATTTTTTGCCCAAAATGTCCAGAAAGCAGAAGCCGCTGAGAAGGCGCAGTTGGCACCCGGAGGAGGACGGGTGGCTGCCCGGTGGGATGCGGCAGCTGGGCAAGCCCCAATGCTGGGAGGCAGCCCCGCAGCATCGCCTGCAGACACCCTTGTTTTATTTTTTAAGAATAGCACCTGGCATGACTTAAAGGCCGCATCTGCCGGACGAGCCTCTTCCTGCCTGAGCTGTGCCGGGTGGCAGCCGCTCGCTCGCCCACGCGTGCTGCCGGTGCCGGGCTGTGGCGCCGACACAGTTAAGGCACCGGTGGGATCGGAGCCGGGCTGCACGCCACGCTGCACGCCACCAGCGGAGCCCAACTTGCCGAGTCAGGATGTGAGAGCAGCAGGGACGGCTCTGCAGCATCCCTGGTGCTGCCGCATCCCGGGCGCCGAGGGCTCGGCTTCCCCTCCTCCCCCAGACACCTTTTCGCAGGGACGTAGGGATGGGGTAGGGACGGCACGGGCTGTGTTTGCATCCAGCTGCTGCAGCTGCTCTGCGCCGGCAGCGGCCCCGCTTCCCAAAACCTGCAGAGCCTCCAGCTCTGCTGGCAGCTCAGGCTTTTTAAATTTCTTTTTGGTTTTGCTTCCTGACCGCACATCTCTGTTAGAGCACCGGAGTGAGGTAGGTGGGGTTCTGGGGAACCGGTGCTGCCGGCGGGTCCGCGTTGCCGCGGCTGTGGCTTGGCCGTGGCGGGAGGTCTGCCCTGGGGTGCTGCACATCGGGGACCCACAGACACTGGGTGGCCTGATGGACCCCAGTGCTTTTGTGCTGGTGTAGGTGAAGGCGCAGCAGGAATAACCACGTCGGACGTGTCTCATTTGCGGCTGTGTCATTGACTCCGGCAGCGCCGGGTGCCTGTGCTTCGGTGCACACAGCACGATCACGGGCAGCCTCACGTGTCCCCAGCACCCGCCGTGTTCATTACCTTAATGACCGGCTTGTAACCAGGCCGGAGCCCCGCAGCCCGGTCAGCGGGAGCCCGCGCTGTGCTGGGGACGCGGGCAGGGGGAAGGGATGGGGCTGCTGCTCTGCGGATCCTGCAGAGCCGGGCTGCGGCGGGGGGTGCGCGGGGCACGGACGGAGAGGTGACGGCAGGAGCTGCCGGGTCGAAAGCCGTTTGCAAGGCAGAGCGGGGCAGTGGGAGGAATTGTGCTAAAGTCACCTTTCCCAGGGCGTGTTGTGGGGGGGCATTTGCTGAGGGTGGTGGTTGCAAACCTGGCGAAAAAGGGGTAGAAATGCAGGGACGGGTACCTGGAGCGGGGAGGTGCTCAGGGCCATCTGCCCTGCATCCCTCACTTGAGCAGCTGGGAAGGACGCCGGGCTGCCGGGGCAGGGGTCCCGCAGCTCCCTCTGCCCCAGCGCCTCACCCCTGGGGGCTCGGGCTCATCAGTAGGTGCGGAGGCTTTGTCCGGATTTCAAATTAATCCCGTGTACGGCTTCACCTCCTCTTGCTCCGGGCAGCGTGTTTAGGAGGCTCCGCAGACCCTGTCCCAGGCTGGGCCCGCAGAGCTTTGGCTCAGGGGCTTCCCGGCCATGAATCCCCCCGTGTCTCGGTGCCCATCCTGCTGTCTGGGGATGGAGCCTGCTGGGAGCACAAGCTTTCGGGGCGCCCTCAGGGTCTCACATGCATCCTGCAGAAGAAAACATTTTTGTTCCCTGTCCGTGCATCGCCCTGCAGCTGAAGGTGCAGGAAGGGTCTCGGGGAGGGGACGGGGCTGTTGGCAGCGCTGTGGTTTGGGGCACCCGGAGGGGCAGGCTGGCCTCAGGGGCCGGGATGCCCCATGTGCCGGCAGCCCAGCAGCACTTCCCGGCAAAGTTCCTCTGGTGGCACCGGAGACTGGGCAGCGACCACGCTGGGTCCCCACCAGGGTCCCCACGAGGTAGCGGATCAGGGGCTGACGACTGCAGAGACCTGAGCTCACAGCACCGCAGATCCTCAGGACGTGTCAACACAGCCAGTCCTAAGCGCTGCAATAAGTTTAGTCTCGGTTTGTGGCAGTGCAAGGGGGGTCTGGCTGTCCCTCCTGCGGGCATCCCCCAGCTCGCTTCAGCTTCGTTAGACAGCCGCTAATTAAGTGCCACTGGGCGGGCAGGAGGCAGCTCACACCGTGCAGGATGGCGCCCGGACCGGTGGCTGCTGTGGAACCGGCATTGTTGCGGGCGACTGCCAGGAGAGAGATGCGGGGAGCGGCCAAGGTGACATGAGCAGCCCCCAGGAGAAGGTGGGGGGTCGCAGTGGCTTTGGGGGCTTGGCAGGATCCTGCTGGGGACATGCAGGGCAACGGTGCGAGGCCACGAGGGAGCAGCTCCCTCCTGCCCTTTCAAAAATAGAACTGGTTTATTGAGCCTGATCTTGAGCCGCAGCGCGGCTGTGGGCAAAAGGAGCCGCGATTCTGCAGTGCTGGGGGAGGAGGGAGCTGGGGCCCTGCACCGGGGCTGCAGTGGGGCCGGGGGCCGCAGTGGGGCCGGGGACTGCGGGGGGCGGGCAGGCGGCTCCGCGGGGACGGGCTCGGCTGCCGCAGCTGCTGCCATTGGGCTGCGTGGGCTGCAGGGGCTGCACCGGGATGAAGGAATGCTGTGCCAGGATGCTGGAGGGATGCGGGATGCAGGCACACTGTGCCGGGATGCAGGGGAGATGCAGGATGTGGGAGGGATGCAGGTATGCCCTGCTGGGATGCAGGCGGGATGTGTACCAGGACACGAGCACTCGCTGTGCCCAGGGCAGCCAGGGAAGGAAGTATTTTCCTTTCCTTGGCTTGTCCCTTGCAGAGGGACTCTCTGGAGGCTGCTTTAGTGTTAAGCACCAGCAAAATGTTTAATTTTTCAGGCCTGTATTTCCTCACCATTTCCTGATGTGTCGTAAGACCTCAGTGCCACGGGTTGCTGCCCCATGGCATCCCCTGCTCAGTTCCTGTGGGCAGCCTGGCAGGCAGAGAAGCGGGCAGTGGGGCAGGCAGCAGGACAGGCAGTGGGGCAGGCAGTGGGGCAGGCAGCAAGCAGCCCTGCTCTGCGCTCCCCGGGAGCCCTAGAAGTTTGGGGAGTCCGCCAATAGGCAGCAGTCGGCACTGGGTAGGGGCAGATGGGTTTGGGATCGGCAGTGGGTCAGTGTGGGATCCCTGTGGTCTGGGGCTGGCAGGGCTGCCGTGTCCTGCCCGCTGTGCCCTGCCAGTCCCTGCCCACGCCGCTGCCTGTGCCACACACCCATCCGGCTCATGAGCCACTGCAACAGGAAGCACCGTCATGCGCGCACCCCAAAAACCCCCTTTCTTCCTCTTTTTCTGTCCCCGCGGCAGGGGTGAGGCGGCGCGTGGCTCCGGGGAGCCCAGGCTGGCTCCATGTATCCCGAATCCACCACTGACTCCCCGGCGCGACTCTCGCTGCGGCAGACAGGCTCCCCCGGCATGATTTACAGGTAAGGGCACGGGGCGGCACCGGGGGGCTCAGTGCGACTTCGAACGCAGGCCCGCGGCTCCCAGAACTGCCCCGCGCGCTTCGTGCAAAACCTTCCAAAAAACCCGGCAGCAGCGTTTTAGGGCACTGGTGCCTGTTAGGGGAAGAGGGGGTTCCTCTCGGAGCACGTGCCGGTGCCCGCTGCAGGGTGTCCCCCGCGATGCGGCGGGGGCACCGCCGACCCTCCCCACAGCCGCCGGCTGTGCCGCGCCGCCCTGCTCCACCTTTCTAACGGGGTTTGTGGCATCTTTCTTCTCTCTCCCCTTTGCTGTCGGAAGCGCGAGGTACGGGAGCCCCAAGCGCCAGCTCCAGTTCTACAGGTAACCCAGCCCTTCCCCTCCCCAAAATCCCCCGGCAAGCCCCTCCAGGCGGGACGGGCATCACCGGCGCGGCACCACGGCTCCACCTGTGGGTTTGGCAGCGCGACGTGGGGACCCGCGTGTGTGGCTGGGGAGGTGGGGATGCCCTCGCCGGGCCGCGCAGGCAGCGGAGCATGGCCAGAGGGTACTGGGGAACAGCCACTGCGGGGGCGCGGGGCTCGGCGCGGGCAGCATCCCGCACCGGTGCTGCACCGGGAAGAGCCCGCCCGCTTCTCCCCAGGGCAGCGCCAGGAGCCGGGCCAGCCGCTCGCTGCTCCTGCCATTCCGAGAACCATCACTAAGTGGTACAGAAGGCAACACTTTCCCCCACCACCAGCCTTTTACCGTCTGAAAGTGGCACTTTGCCCATCACACTGTGCCAGCGGCCGCTCCGGTGCTCCCTGGGTCCGGCCCGGTGCGATGAGGAGGAGTCCGCGTTTCGGTCCCAGCGCAGCTCCGACCGTGCCGCCGTGGGGACCACGCGAGGGCTGTGTCTGCTGCAGGGACTGCCCCCAGTGTCCCTGGCTGTCCCCACCGCCGCGTGTGACGGTGGCGCGGGACCTGTCACCGCCGCGCAAGGGCCGGCTGCGGGCGGGGGCGGTGATGCCAGGTTTGATAAAGCAGCGGTGCATCCCCGGGCTTTTAGCGAAGCCACCATGAATAATTTAGCTCCTCTTCGCGGGGAAGAAAATCCCCTAATAGGGCTAATGGAGTGCGGCGAGAAAGCTGGGCGCTGGGGGCCCGGCGCAGCTGCCAACTGCCTTGGATGCCAAGCGCCGACACTCCCCTAATGCAAAAAAACCCGGTGGCCGCATCTCTTATAGCTGCCCGGGGCAGCCCGGCCGCCCAGAGCGTTGCTGCTGATGAGCAGCATCCCCGGGGCGCGGGTGAGTCGGGCGCGGGGTCGGCGCGGCCGGTGGCGCAGCCGCTGCGGGCAGCACGCGGGGTCTGCCGCGCGGGTGACTCGGGATTCGGTGGCTTGGGGGGGGTTTCGTTCGGGGTTTGGGGTCTGTTTGGTTTTCAGCAGCTGTTGATTGGCAACAAGTTCCCAGCATGGCAAGCCAGGCTGGACAGGCGCCTTTCCCAGCAGCTGCCCCACGCACCCGACTGTTACCCGCTTGTTGTGCCTGTGACACACGCTAATGGTCCCCTGCTGTCCTCCTGAGCCTGCGTCCCATCCCTGCTCCTTCCCCGCACAACAGCCCTCG
Organism: Pampusana beccarii; assembly: GCA_013399365.1. Classification (NCBI taxonomy): domain Eukaryota; kingdom Metazoa; phylum Chordata; class Aves; order Columbiformes; family Columbidae; genus Pampusana; species Pampusana beccarii. The sequence continues at coordinate 1,148,386 of VWYH01003353.1, forward strand.
GGCAGCTTCAGGATTTCTGCTAACGAATGGGGATGAACCCCCGCCTCCGCGCTCTCCCCGCCACCCCGTAACGCGGCTCAGCTGAGGACTGGGGGCTGTGGACATGAGGGGCTGGTGGATTCACACCTGTTCCCCCCCAGCTTCATTTGCTGCAGCCGTTCCATGCAGCCGGTGAAGCTGCAGAGCAGCCGTGCAGCCAGCGCAGGCTTTTCCTGGCCGCTATCCAGCAAAGGTCCCACCAGGGATGAGGGGGCCCTGCTGGGCACCAGGTTCTCCCCGGTTTGGCTTTGCCGCAGGAGAGGGTCCCCTTAACAGGTCTCCCTGCGTCCCCGAGCCCTCGCTGCGGAGCAGGAGTGCTGAGGCTCTCTGGCAGTGCCGAAGGTCTCCGGCAGTGCCGGGTATCGCAAGAGCCCTGGGGCTTTGGTCACCCCCTGCCTGCTGCTGCTCCATGTCTTCTGGCTTTTTTCTTTTTCTTGAGGTCACACCTCAATGGGAAAGTGCACTTTGCTTTTGGCTCCTGCTGCTGTAAATTTGAGCTTCATAGGGAAAGAAAAAAACACCAGTGGGAGCCCAGCTGGAGCCTGATACCGGTGCAGCTCCAGCACGGTGCGCTCCCAGCAGCCACGTCGGCACCAGTGCCGCGGTTTTGGCCCCAGTCCCTGCTCCTTCTTTCAGCCCCAGAGCGCAAGGGACGCTGCAGAGAGAGCAGGGAGATGGGTGCCGGTGCCACCGCCGGCGAGGCCCCAGCCATAGCGGTGTGCGAGGAGCCTGCTCTGCGGCAGGCTATTTTCAGCAGCCGTGCCGGCGGGGAGGTCGCTGCCGTGGCTGCGGGAAGGTGTTGGCTGGCACCACAGGTTGTGGCAGCCACCGGCAAGTGCCCAGTGCCCGCAGCCCCTCTGCGGGTGCCCACCCTTCCTGGGGAGCCCCACGGGGCACCTTTCCCGTCCTGACCTCTCCCACCCCCCAGCGCACACGGTGCCGGATTCTCACCAGCAGCACTTGTGCCGCTGCTCGCCCAGCCCCACCGGCTCACGGGGCTCACCGCGTCCCCCGTGGGGATGCAAACAGCAGCTGGTGTGAGCTGCAGGCAGCACAGCCGGGGCACGTGCCAGGCTGCAGCCACTTGCCGGACTCAGGACCGCCATGGTGGCACCACCGCGGCCCTGTGGCCCGTGGCCGCCCAGCACCGCGTCCCTTCCCCGCCGCGCTGCCGCCCACGCTGCTCCCGCCAAGGCTTGGCTCCGCTGAAGAGACCGGCTTTGCCAGGGTCCCTGCTGTTCCCTCTCTGCGCCCCAGACCCGCCGTAGGTCCTGGTGAGGGCGGGTGCCGCCACCCCGGTGTCGTGGCGGGACACTCTCCCCGCTCTCTCCGTAGCATCGCTGAGCGCAGGGCAGCGGGGCCGGCCCGCAGAGCCCGCGCCGGGGCGGCGGGATGCTCTCCATGACGTACAGCGAGAGCCTGCGCAGCGTGGCCAGCCGGCACCCCCCCGAGTGGGGGCTGCCCCCGGCCCCCCGCCCGGCCGGCNGCGGGCGAAGACGCTGGAGGAGTTCCTGCGGATGCACGGGCTCTCGCTGGCCGACAGCACCGCCCGCACCACCGGCATGCCGTACAGGTAAGGCAGCGCCGGCGCCTGCGGGTCGGCAAACGCGGCGAGGGCCGAGCTGACGGGACGGAGCAGAGGACCCGGCCTGCGGATCGCGGGATTGTGCTGATTCCCCTGTGCCACGCCAAGGCCAGGAGGAACCATTGCCCTTGGTGCAGAACGCTATCAATCTCGCCCAGTGTGTGCTGGAGAGGCTGCGGCGCGGTGGCACCGTTACCTCTTGCTCGTTCAATGATCTTGGAGCTTCTCACTTGATTTTCCTTCTGCTGTTGGGAAGTTTGCAAGTGCAAACACCCTCTGTGCTTTTAACGAGCGGGCGGTTGGAGCAAACAGCTGCAACGACGCTTTATCCGCCTGACGGGACTCACGGCAGAGCTGGCGCCCCATTAATTTTGCATGCGTGTCCCGGGCGCGGTGCAAGGCATCTCAGGGTTTCAGTGACTTTTGTCCTTCTCATCGTGCCGCGCTGTGCTGCGCCATGCCGCGCTGTGCCGCACCACGGGTCAGGTTCCCCTCCGCTCACAATAACATTTACACAGTGGCAGGAGCCCATCTAATATTCATGGGGTGATTACTTATTGATGGGGAGAGGCTGGCACAGGCACCCCCAGCAATGCTCCTTTGGGCATGTGCCACTGCCCCCAAAATCGCGGGGGTTCCTCCTCCCCCAGGAGCTGCCGATTGCTGCCGGGGCCCCCCCAGCATGGGCTGGAGCTGGAGCCAGCACCACAGGATTACCCAGCTAAGGAGCTTTGCGGCAGAGGGAGGCGGAGGAGATTACAAGAGTTCTCATTAGGCTGGGGCTGAATGTGCATCATTTCCCCTGCAAACCGAGCCCCGGCCCCGCTTCTTACCCGGAGGCACCAACGGTGCTGTGGTGCAGCCGCTCACGTCCCGCCTTCCCCCGGAGATGCTGGGCTGGGTTTCACCCCAATCCGCCGAGCTCGTGCTGGGCACCATTTGGGGGATGTGCTGCTGGAGCTGCAGCCCCGAGCGGGGCAACCGGTCCAGCTTTGGCAAACCCCCAGCTCTGCCCCTGGGAGAGCCGGCGGCATCACCGCCACCCGCGCTCACGCCCTGGGATGGTGTGGTTGGCGACGTGCAAGTGCTTCTGCTGGGAGGTTTTTGTTTCGGACGCGCATCCACCGGATGCTGTGCCGGCACGGGCAAAGGGCCTCGGCCTCCGCCGCCCCCCAACGCTGGCAGCGTTGCCCACGGTGGATCCCTTCGGGGGGCACCCGCTGCGGCACGCCCGTCCTGCCCCCCACCGCCCGGCGCCCTCGCACACTTCCTGAGCTCATCAAATATTGAGGGCAGGAGGGCTGAGGAGCCGGCCCCCCGCGCCGCCTCGCAGCCCCCGCTGTCACGTTGGCGGCGCGGCGGAGCGCGGGCGCGCAGGAGGAGCTCCCGCCTCGCCCGGGGCCACGGCTAAATTTAGGCAGCTGGCGCGGGGGCCCGGCGGAGCAGCATGCAGGTCTCCTTTGTGTGCTCCGAGCACAGCATCAAAAGCCGGAGCGCGGAGGACCGGCTGAACCGGCAGAATGCCGGCAGCCCCAGCCTCGGCACCCGCGGCAAGTTCCGGGCAGTGGCCATGGTGGCCCGCAGCCTGGGGCAGCTCTCGGTGCAGAACGCCCCCTCCTCCAGCGAGTCCAGCGTCAAGCAGCCGGGGATGAAGTACCGGTAGGCGAGGGCACCGCTGGGGCGGGCAGGGCTGCTGCTGCTCTCTGCTCCCCACGGGCTCGGGGCGGCGGGGCCGAGGGGTCGGGTGCGCCGCGCTCCCCCAATCCCCAGCTCACGTCCCACTCTGGAGGTTTCTCGGTGCTAAAAGTGCTGACCGCGCACCCCATCGCCTCCCTCGCCGCTCCTGGCAGCTCTGAGCCAGCCTTGCTGGGATGGGGGGAAAGGGACCACGAGATTTGGGGTCGGATCAGCGGCATCCCCGGCGCCTGCCGAGCCGCGGGGGTCTGGGAGCCGCGGTGCGTGTTAATCCGCAGGCTGCCATGGCTTCGTTCCGGCGCTGCCGGGGACTCGCTGCCCAGCGAAGCGTGTGCGGAGCCGGGACGTGGCTCCCGGCTGCCCGAGGGGGGTGTGTGCTCGCCGTGCCCCCCGCAGGGTTAACGTGCCCCCAGGAACGGGGCTGGGGGCTCCCCCCGGGATCAGCCCTCGTGCCGGGGTCCAGCTGCCCTCGCTGCAGCCCAGTCGGACAAGTCCGGCCGTCACCCCGGCGCTGGGCAGTGCTCCTGCGAAGGGACAGGACGGGACGGCTGTGACAGCCGTGACAAGGTGCGTGGCGGTGGGACGCTCCTCCACGCTCCTGCCCTCCCCAGGATCCGGCCCCGTCTCTGTTAGGTGGCTGGTGAAGGTGCTTTTGGGCAGGAAAGTGGGGAGCGGTGATTGCTGCCAGCATCAGACGCCCAGGGGTCCCCGGCAATGCCCCTGCAGCCTGGGACGGTGCCATCCCCTCCCTGCCGCGACCCCCCATGCGGAGCCTGAGCCGCCCCCGCTGTGGCCGCGGCCTCTCCTGCCATGAAACGCTCTAAAAATACCGTGGGGTCGGGGGGAGCGCCCGCGCCTCCAGATGTTGGGCAATAATGTGGTGGTGCGGAAGGACCATGCCCGACTCGGCTCAGCCCACAGTTCGCTGCCACCCTTGGGCCCTGTCTGGGTCCCTGTGCCGTGCCGCGGTGCCGTGCCGCGGTGCCATGCCGTGTGCCGGCGGTGGTGGTGCCTCCCAGTTGCTACGCGACACCCGTGCGGGCGAGCTGCCATGGCTCACCTACACTTTATTTATTTTAACACTCATCTCTCGAGCCTTTGTCATTTTTAAGAAGAAACTGGCTCTCCATCACCACGGTGGAGGCGTCTGCCAGCCCGGCCCCCGGCCCGAGAGCTGCTCTCCAGCCAAAACGTTCAGGGTGCTCCACTTCTGCGGGAGCTCTGCTCCTGAGCACCCTCTCCCTGCACAGCCCTGCGCCATGGCGCAGAGAACGGGCACGGCTTGTGCCGCTGTGCCATCTCCCCCTGCTCCTGCCCCACGTCCCTGTGCCGGCGGCACTGCCGGGGCAGCCGAACACCCCAGCCCCATCACAGGAGCCACTTTAACCAGGTCACTGCCCGTGGCCACTCACCGTTACCCACCAGGCACGGCAATTATTTGGGTGCAGAAAACGGCACCGCTGTGCCAGTGCTGGCCGTGCCGCTGGTGAGCACCGCGCGCCCAGCCTGGGGTGGCTTTTTAATCCATTGTGGGGGGCCCCTCCCTGCGGGACCGTCCCACGCAGGGACCGGGCATAGGGACTGGGGACCACGACTCACCGGCAGGCGCTCTGAGGCTCCGGTGGCTTCCTAACAGGTCTCTGTCTTTCAGGAACCTCGGGAAGTCCGGGCTGCGCGTGTCCTGCCTGGGCTTGGGTAAGTGCCGGGGTTTGCGCAGCCCCTCGTCCCGCGGCGGCTGCCGGCGAGGGCAGCGCTCACCTGCTCCGCCAAGGCAAGGAAAGGGTTTTCCTCCGGCCCGGCGGCCGTTCTGAGGCACAGCCCAGAAGTTGTCAAATTATTTTCTGCTTTTTCTCCTCCGACGTGATGGGAAGCGACCGGGCTGCGCTGGGAGCACCGTGCCGCACGCGGCGGGACCAACCGCGGCTGCCGCGTGCCGGGGCTGTGCCAGGGCAGCCAGGGAGGGGGGCTGGGGGTGCTCACCGCGCTGACCACGCTCACCGCGGGTGCACCCTCTCTCCTCTGCAGGGACATGGGTGACCTTTGGAGGGCAGATCACAGACGAGGTGAGGGTCACACCCCGTCCCTCCCAAGCCGAGCGGGGCAGGGACGGCGCCGGCAGAGCCGCGGGCGCTGGTCTCGGTGCACATGGTGTGCCAGCGCTCACCAGCGCCCGCGAGCCCTCAGCCTCCCCCGCCGACCCTCCCCGCTCTCCCCTCGCAGATGGCGGAGCAGCTGATGACTTTAGCCTACGACAACGGCATTAATCTCTTCGACACGGCAGAAGTCTATGCCGCCGGCAAGTAGGTACCTGACTTGAGCAGCGGCACAAGGGGCCTGGTCCCACACACCAGCCGCCACGACCTCCGACCTGCGGCGGCACCGGGAGCCTCCTGGGTTTGCCAGCCGCAGAGCGGCCGCCAGGACGGGGCAGCGAGCGCTTGCTCACCGTAGCCGAGCAGCCTCCCCGGCACGGCGAGCAGCGCCCCGCGGCACCGCAGTGTCCCCACACACCCGCTTAAAAACCGAGCTCGTGCATCGGGGAGCAGCTCGGCTCGGTGTGCCACAGCAGAGGGGAACCAGCGGCCCCGCGGCCACCACATTTGCCCCTTAGTCTGCCAGGGACCAGGACCATCCCTGCCGGCTGTTCCTTACCATGGTTGTGGTCGCTTCTCCTGGCCACAGCATTTCTGCCCCATGGCCGCGGCAGCCGCAGTGCCGGCACTGACACCCCTTCTCTTGCAGGGCCGAGGTGGTGCTGGGGAACATCATCAAGAAGAAAGGCTGGAGGTAAGCCGGGCTTATTCCTGAGTGGCAAACCCGGGCACCGCCGTGCCACGTCGTGCCCTGTATGCGGGCAGGGCGCAGGCAGGGTGCGCGGGGGCTTTGCATTGCCACTGCCGGTGACTCTCTTTCTCCGCACAGACGGTCCAGCCTGGTCATCACCACCAAAATCTTCTGGGGAGGAAAGTAGGTATCAGCCCCCGCGGCGGCAGCGCGGCTGGGGCGCGCCAGGTCTTACCACCTTTGCTTTCCCAGGGCTGAGACGGAGAGGGGCCTGTCCAGAAAACACATCATCGAAGGTAGGGCTGCTCGCCGGCGCTGCCGGCCCCGGTGCCAAGCTGTGCCACGCCAGCTGCCTCGCGGGGGGTGCAGAGCCCGGCACGCCTGACAGTGCCCGTGCCGCTGGTGCCGCAGGTCTGAAGGCGTCGCTGGAGCGGCTGCAGCTGGAGTACGTGGACGTGGTGTTCGCCAACCGGCCTGACCCCAACACGCCGATGGAAGGTGGGTGCCGTGCCGCGGTGCTGCGCTCCTCCCCGCCGCCTTTTGTCGCCCTCATGGTTGGTTTGTGCCAGGCTTTTATTTCAAGGGCATTTTCACTTCCCAAGCAAAAACGGCTCCTTCGCCTCCCCGGTCAGCCCACGCCATGGTTAAGCCTCTGCCACCCCCAGCCCGGCGCCAGGACCCCTCGGGCTGCGGCGGGACGGGTTGGTGCACAGTGGCACGTCACTGCCCCCGTCCCGGCAGCAGCCGGCTCCAGTCTCTCTAAATCTCTCTTTTATCACCAGGGAGCCCATTTAGTTCCTCCAAGTCCAGGACTTTCATCGTAGAAGGTACTCCCTGCCCGCAGTCTGCCCGCGGCCGCTGCCCGCATCCCAGCGGCGTTTCCTGGGGCAGAACCCCCCTCCTCTGTGATTTGCATCCCGTCCCCCCCGCCGCGGGCAAACCCTGCCATGAAGCGCACAGGCAGCGGCAGCACAACAAAAACACCCCCACCCCTTCAGACCATTGCGCAGTTAAACGGGAAAAAAGCAAAGAGGCTCCGGGGGGTCCTCGACAGGGCACCTGTGCAGCCGTGCCGGGACCGCGGCAGGGGCCCTCTCGCCGGGCAGCTGGCAGCATGCCGGGGCGCTCTGGCACTGCCAGGCAGCCCCGTGCCCATCGCTCCCCCCGCTGCCCGCCCTTGGCTGCAGCAACGCGCCTTGGCTTGGCCCCGGCCCGCATGGCTCGGAGCCGGCTCCCCCTGAGCCCCCCGCACGGGTCCAGGGTTCCCTCCCTCTCCTGGGTCTCGGTGCGCGGGTGATGCTTCGGTCCCCCCACCACGGCGGTGCCAAGTGCAGTGCCGGTGCTGATACCCGTGGGGCCTGGGGCTGCTCCCCGTGCCAGGGGAGCCCCGGCACCGCCAGCAGCATGTCAGGATCAACCGCAGTCCCCAGCACGTCCCAAGTGGCTGCTCCCTCGGTCCCTGTCCTGCTCCTTCTCCAAAAGCATCCTCCGGACACAGCCCGGCTCGCGCCGCGGCGCCGGGGAGCGGGATGCTCGCCAGCCGTCAGCACAGCACGAGCCCCCTCCCACCAGCGCGGCGCCCCACTGACCCCCACTGCTCTCCCTTCCCTCCGGCAGAGACGGTGCGAGCCATGACCCACGTCATCAACCAGGGGATGGCCATGTACTGGGGGACCTCGCGCTGGAGCTCCATGGAGATCATGGTAGGGGCCCAGGGGGCCGTGGCAGCCCCGGTGACGCTGATTTAATTAGACAGCAGCTGGCAGGAGCCAAGAGCCGGCACATGCGCTCGAGACTTAATTATTTTTCGGGGCGGCTCTCGGGGCTCAGCCGGGGGCTCGAGGGGGCACTGAGGTCCCGCTCCCCGGCAGGAGGCGTATTCGGTGGCCCGGCAGTTCAACCTGATCCCGCCGATCTGCGAGCAGGCCGAGTACCACATGTTCCAGCGAGAGAAGGTGGAGGTGCAGCTCCCCGAGCTCTTCCACAAGATCGGTACGGCCGTGGGGGTCCTGCCCTGACCCCCCTCGCACAGCCCCTGGTGCCAGGGAGCCAGGGGGTGACAGTGTCACCCCCACTCTGCTCTGCCCTCAGGCGTCGGAGCCATGACCTGGTCCCCGCTGGCCTGCGGCATCGTCTCGGGGAAGTACGACGGGGGGATCCCCCCCTACTCCCGCGCCTCACTGAAGGTGAGCCCGGCCAGGGGCTGCGGCGGGACGGGCAGAGCGGGGGAGCGGGGCCGGGGGTCTCGCAGGGTCCTCGGGGCAGCAGGAGGTCTGGGAGCCAGGGGGTGCACTGCCTGCCCAGGGCCCCTGTGCACCCCGTCCTGCCATGGCCCCCCTCCGAGCCCCCTCCTGTTCCCAGGGGTACCAGTGGCTGAAGGACAAGATCCTGAGCGAGGAGGGCCGGCGGCAGCAGGCCAAGCTGAAGGAGCTGCAGGCCATCGCCGAGCGCCTGGGCTGCACCCTGCCGCAGCTCGCCATCGGTACGGGGCGGCGGGCGGGGGGACAGCGCGGGACAGCGGGGACACCGCACCGCGCTCAGGCTCTGCTCTCCCTCCTGCCCCAGCCTGGTGCCTGCGCAACGAGGGCGTGAGCTCCGTCCTGCTGGGAGCCTCCAACACCGACCAGCTGATGGAGAACATCGGAGCAATACAGGTCAGTGCTCCACCACGCCCGCAGCGCCGGGGAGGCTCCGCTGTGGGGGAACAGGGGGACCCTGTTCGGGGCTGCACCGGGGCAGCGCCTGCCTGTGCGGGTTTGGGGCCGCGGGGCTGCAACGTGCTGTGTAAGGAAAGGAGGTCGTGAACCTCCCTCAGAACAAGAAATCTGGGCTTTGCCTGACCTGGAGCTGAGCGGCAGCCGAGGCTTCGCTGGCTGAGAATGCAGGGGATGAGCCCAAGCTCGTCCCTAACTGGGTCGCTCAGCCAGCAAGCTGGGGCTGGGAGCATCGAGGTGGCGGTGGAGGCGGTGAGCGTGGCACGGCCACGTGCCGCCCGCCGCTGCATCCCCCACTTGCAGCAGGGGCACGATCCTGCCTCCCCACGGCACCCCCCCGTCCCCACAGGTCCTTCCGAAGCTGTCGTCTTCCATCGTCCATGAGATCGATAGCATCCTGGGCAACAAACCCTACAGCAAGAAGGACTACAGATCCTAAGCGCGCACGCAGGCGCGCCGCCCGCCGCGCAGCCCTCGCCGCCCGTTCGCTTGCTTGCGCTTCGTTGGAGCAAAGTGGAGAGCGTGGTTTGCACCGCGAGCGCCGGCGCTCCCGCCACCCCAGACCATCGCACCGCGTGCGCCGGCGCGGCTCGGGAGCACGGGACGGGCGCTGGCGGGGAGCCCCGAGCCGCCCTGCCCCGTTGCATGCGTGGCTGCCGCCCCGCGGTGCCGGCGGGGGCGAGCGGTGCTGCACCCCCACGAGGCCGACAACACGAAGCTGTTCCTGCCATGGCCCCTCACCTCTGCCCTGCGCCGCGGCTGCGCCGGCACCGGGGAACCGCCAGCTCCAGGCCAGAGGGGGGGACGGGGGGCTGGGGGAAATGTGTATGTATATATATACACAGATACATATATATGTACATACACCTATGTAAATACAGATCTATACCTCCATACCTACATAAATATCTATGCCTACCTACCCATACCTATACCCACATATAGACACATGCCTGTATATTTACTTTGATGTGTACATAAGCATGAACACACACGTATTAAATTCCACATTATATACACAGGTGTATAAAAATATACAGATGTGTATATATATACATACCCATATAGATATAGCTGTACCTATATATCAATACCTATTTATGTATGCTTATATAAAGATGAAGATGCACACACATATGTCCAAAAATGACAATTCTATGTATATTGACATGTGTTTGCACACCTACATATATCTGTAGAGGTATACACATACATACATGTATATGTACATATATGTATGTGTATATGCACCCATATAAAAATCACCACATATATCTACATGTACAGACACACACAGGTCTGTCCGTCTGTCTGTGAGTGCACAGGAGTGTGTGGGAGCACTGGGGGCTGCTGGGCCGGTGACTGGGGGGGTGCAGGGACCGTGACCGCAGCCGGGACCCCCAGCACCCCCATCCCCACCAGCACAGCCGCCCTCACCCCCCGCCCTCACCCGCCAGGCTCCTGCGCCATCCTTCCCTTCCGAAAGGATTTATTAAAACACACAGAACAGAAACCGGGACACATGGAGCACGAAGAGAACGCGGGGGCGTCGCTAACGGCTGCCGCCAGCTCCGGCAAGGGGCCACCACTGCACCACAGCCAGTGTCACCACACTCGAGGTGTCCCCATCCCAGCTCCGGCTGCCCCTCTCTCCTGCCCGTGTCACCTCCACCGTGTGTCCTGCTGCCGGGACAGCCGGGCAGGGACCGGCAGCGGGGCTGGCGGCAGACGTGGCACTTGCTCAAACACCACGAGGACGCAGAAATGGACCTTGGGGGGAAGCGCGGGAGCAGCTCGGCCCCGTCCGGGCACCCCAGAGCGGCCGGACCCCCGCCGGCCGCCCCTCACACCCACACGCGGCAGGAAAACCAGACAGAAACACGGAGCCTCTCCTCCCTCCCCAGCTCAGCCCACCTCGCCCAGACAAACTCTTCAAGTCTTCAATAAGAAAGTGCAAAAAATGTACACGGAAATGAGCCCCCATGGCGGGCGCTGCGGCGCCGGCCGCGTCGCTCGAAGCACACGTGAAGCGGGAGCAGGAGAGCCCGGCAGCGCCGGCGGCAGCTCGTCTTCCACACGGGCACCGCCACGCTGCCCGTGCCCCAGCCAGGGCGGCTTTCGGCTGGGGGACGGCCCCGGGGCTGCTGCAAGGAGAGGGGAGAGCTGCCCGTCAGCCGGGACCCCCGCACCAAACCGGGGGCACCGGGAGGGCACTGACCCCCGGGCAGGGTGGCGAGCGCAGCCTCACCTCAGCTGGAGACGGAGCTGCGAGGAGGACGGCGTGAACGGCTAAATATCTGTGACGAGAGGAAACGCCTGCTCGCCCGCTGGCCTCGGCCATGCCCCGACCCTCCCAAACCCACCCCTCGGATTGCTCTGCCCAGGAGCACCCGCTGGAAACCCCGACCTACCGGTTACGTACGGTCCCAGAGGCATCTGGCTGTAGTTGACAATCCCACCTGGCCCAGGACCTCGGAAATTTGGCCCAAAGTTGCTGTTGTAGATCTGGGAGGAGCCGAAGGAGCCCTGGGGAGGTGAGGAGGGGTAAGAGGCGCTGACCTGCAGCCCTGACCCCCCTGCCGCCCCCACCGAGGGCTCTGTCCCTGTCCCAGTCCCCACTGACCTGCTGGGTGGCCGGGTCCCCGCCGCGGGTGGCCAGGCGGCTGAGGATGCTCCGCTCCGACATCTGCAGGCGGGCGGCCACGGGCGGGATGCGGGACAGCATGGAGGGCAGGCGCGTCACGTCGGCCTTCATGTCGCTCAGCAGCTCCTCGAGCTGGTTCAGCACTGCGAGCAGAGCCAGGCCACGCTCAGGGGGGCAACCAGGCCCCCAGCACCCCACCCCAGCCCCGGGGGCTGACGGCAAAGCTCCCTGCACACCCCACCACCGTGGCAAACCCCTCCCGGCCCTGGCACGCACCCTTGTGCAGGACGGCGTTCGCGGGCTTGTTGCCGGCCAGGGACTCTTTGGAGAGGTGCTGGTGGCTCTCGGCAAGGCACTCCACTTCAGCCAGCCGCGCGTTCAGGGCCATGGCCGGGTGACTGGGGTCTTGGGTCATGTTGAGGTACGCCGCCCGCCGCAGCTGCTCCTCGATCACCAGGGCCTGCTCCAGCAACTGGCAGGTACAGGAGGGGAGGGATTCAGGACCAGACCCCACTCCAGCACAAACCAGTACCGCACCACACGCTCCAGCCGGCCACGCGGTTCATGCCAGCAGAGCCTCTGCCCTGCTGTGCTCCCCACCAGCCCCGCCACAAAAGCTCCCGGGGGAACAGGCTCTGCCCTTCCGTCCTCTTATCCCAGCCATGGGCCCGTTCAGACACCGAGCACACAGCCGCTCTGCTCCCAGACGGTGCTGGCAGGACCCCCCCACCAGTAAGGACTCACCAGCCCTGGACCCGCAACTCGCCTTGAACCGCCGGGCGAGGAACTTGTTCTTCATCTCGAGGTAGTTCCCCTTGTGCACCTCCGACTTGAAGGGCTCGTTCAGGATCACGTACCGCGGGTCGTTCTGGATGTCCTGCCAGCGGGCGTAGCCGTGACTGGGGCGGGGGGGCGTCAAGGCAAGAACCAGCCAGCCGATGGTGTGCCCACCGCCCCGCAGAGATGCCACATCACCAAACCCGCTCCCTGCTTGTCACCGCACTGTCAGCCCAGCTCCCGCAACCTGTGGAGGTCCCCCTGGCCTCCCTGCCACCCGACACCGGGAGCCACGGTCCCACCAAGACAAAGGGTACGTGACAATTCCTGCCAACAGCCAGTAGTCGTGTCGGCGGTGCCAGATGTCGTAGATCTTGCCGGAAGAGATGGCAGCCCGCTCCTCGTTCTGCCACAGCGTGTGCAGCTCTGCGGGAGCAGAGGTGAGACAGCCCCGCCAGGCAGCGGGGCCGCCGGGGACACCGCACGGTGCGCCAGGCAGTGCCAGCGATGACATTTCCTGGGCAGCCACGGGCACAGGGCGAAAGCAAGACACCCTGCTGCGAGGGGAAGCGCCATCCCGTCCCCAGCCTTTTCACATCATCCGCATTTTGTGCAGAGGTTCAGAGCTTCTGTGCAGAAGCTCTGCAGGAGCAGCCGGTGCCTCATCTCTTGCTTTTACCTGTAAAACCACCATCTGCGATGTTGAACATGAATCGGAAGTTCACACTTCTGTCATCCTTCTTTCCATCCTCGTCGTCCTCTCTGTCCCCGTTTTGCTGAGCCTCGCTGTGCTCCTTCTCCTCCGCCTTGGCATCCTCTGCTTGGCAAACACAAGAAACTGTGCCTGCCCAACCGTACTCTGCCAAAAGAGTCATCCCTGCCCCGTCAGCTGCCAAAGGAACTCCTGCTAAAGCCACCACTGGGAAAGCACCTCACCTGCTTTGACTTCTTTATCCTCCCCTTTCCCTGTGCTGCTGTTCAGCTGCGGCTTCTCCAAAGGCTTCTCCTTCTCTGGAATCCCCTCGTCTGCAGAGGGAAACAGGACATGAGAAAAGCTTGATGTGCAAAACGCTCTTCAGGGACCATCTTATTGTCTGGATAGACTTTCCCTTTTAGACTGAAGCGATTCTGTTTGTACATTCAAGACACTGAAAAACTTCAAGCAGAATATTCTTCTGCATTTTATCAAGAAAACATATTTAGTTTTCCCTTTTCCTTGAGACATCTGGAGGAACACATTGCTGGGAACAGAACATTGCTGAGAACAGAAAAGGCGCCCCTGGCTGTACATACAGACGTATGCTGGAGAGCAGCTCTGCAGAGGGATCTGTGGGTTCTGGTCAATGGTAAGTTAGACCCACCTTTCAGCGGGGCCTCGGGAGAAGGCTCAGCCTTTTCACTCTCCTCTTGCTTCTCTTCCCTCGGTTTCTCCTCGCTGCCACAGCTCTCTGGGTGCTCCTCGCTTTCCCCCTTCTCGGCACCCGCAGCCACCTTAACGTGAAGCGCCCACGCCAGCTCAGCCCTGCCCTCTCCCTGGGGCGCGCTCGGCGTCCCGGGCAGCCCACCAGAAGGCTGAGAGCAGCTGTCCTACCTGGCTGTCAGACACCCTCCTGGACACGTGCTCCCCTGGCTCCTTCTCCTCCTGGAACCCGAGCTGTGTTTCTGGTTTGTCTGCAGCAACAGCAAAGCACAAGAGCTGCTGCCAGGGCCCCCAGAGGGTCACATGTGCTGCCGGGACAGGCGGACACCGGAGGCACCTTCTGGTGCCCGGGGCCACCTCCCTTCCCGAGCAGACCGAACCGCGATCCCCGGGAAGCCCATCGGCACACGCACCGGCCAGGGCCGGGGGTCCCGCCTGCGTGTACGCGGGGCTGGCGGGGACGGGGGTGGTGGGGTCTGAAGACACCATCTCCATGGACTTCTTGCTCTCCGGGCCCTCGAGAACCAGGTCTGGGGTGCTGTACTTCCCGTTGACGTGCTCGAACTCCTGGACCTGGGGCAGACACAACCCCCCAAGTCAAACGCAGCAGAGATCTCCAGCCTGGCGCTGCAGGACCGGGCACGTCCCGGCCGCTGTCCCGCAGTGACGCAGCAGCAGGATCGCTGCACCCGCCCTGCAGGGACAGCGGACACTACAGCTCTGAGACCCAACAACTCTCTGGCACAATTTGTCTTTTTTGCCAGCCAGACCACTGAACACCTGCTCATCCTGCGTCCCTCCCAGGGAAAGAAGTGGCAGGTTTGAAAGGCAGCTTGCGTTGCTGTCACTGATAAGTTTATGACAAAAACGGGTGGGCTCTGAGCTGGGAGATTCTGCTGGGATCCCCATCGAGAGGTGTTTGCAGCACATGAAACCCACGAGTCTCCACAACACACCTGAAACAGCACATTTCAGATTTTCCTCACCCACCTTCTTCCTTACTAGTGACATGACTCCTATGCGGGTCAGCACGTGCTGCCGCGACAGCCCTTCCCGGGGAACGCCGTCCGCGAAGGTTTCAGCACCATCTGCCCCAGGTTCACACAAATGTCTCATGAAGAGGGAGACGTAGGCCCTGCGGAGGGAAGGGAGTCGCACCCCAGGCTGAGATCCAGCCTGGCTTAAAGAGAATGGCAGCCGCCCTCGCAAACCAACAGGCGTTGCCTCCCCGAAAAGGAACCTCGGCGGGGTGTGCAGGCACCAGGGGTACTGCTGCCTGGCCAGTCTGTCCCAGCACAGCCTCTGTCTCGCCCTGGGGAGCACGGCAGAGGTGGTGACGCAGCACGACAGCAGCGTGACCACAGCTGGTCCTGGGTGCCCGAACCGAGCGCTCAGCCAGCGCCCGGGACAGCCCTCGCCCCCCGCCCGGACCCCCCGGCACCTGAACTCCTTCTCGCTCTTCCCGCGCAGGTCCCGCACCAGCCAGTGGGAGTTGAAGGCGTCCTGGGGCGGCATCCCCCAGCGCATGATGGCGTTCAGGAACGCCTTGCGCTGCCGCGCGTTGAAGCCGAGGACCTGCAGGA
Source organism: Pampusana beccarii (assembly GCA_013399365.1). Classification (NCBI taxonomy): domain Eukaryota; kingdom Metazoa; phylum Chordata; class Aves; order Columbiformes; family Columbidae; genus Pampusana; species Pampusana beccarii. Next base: position 1,163,627 of record VWYH01003353.1, read on the forward strand.
GCGGAGGTGCCGCTGAGGTCACACCGCTGGACCAGGACCCACGCGCTGGTGCCTCGCACGGAGCCGCCAGCCGTGAGCCCGGGGCAGCCCCAGCACCGCCGGGCACTCACCTCGATGTTCCCCCCAACTCTTGCCAGCAGAGGAGGGAGCGGCTTGTCCCGGTCACTCTTCAGCTGCCGCCGGGATTGTCTCCTGCCACCTACAGCCAAGGTGAGGGTGGGGCCCCGGCAGTGAGGACGGACGGGCCAGAGCTCCCTGTGCTCCCGACTGCAGAGTCCCCCACCGCCCCAGCCGGGACACGCTCTGCCCTCGGCAGGCAAGGGGACACCGCTCCAGCTGCTCCTGCATCCCCGTCCTTCCCCCCAGGACCTGCAGCGGCCAGCGAAGCACTAACCATCTGCCTGCGCTGCCCGGGAGCCTCCTCACCTGGCAGGCACATGGGGACAGGGACATAGAGCGCGCCAGTCCCTCCAACCCAGACGTTCCTGCTGCGCCCGAGCGCCAGGGCTTCCCGCAGAGCAAAATCCCGTGGAGCATCAAACGCATTAACTCACTCTGACCTTCTGGCCTCTCTTCAAAGTCTTCGTCCTCGTCCTCGGAGCCGATGGAGTACTCGGACTGGTTGTCAGAGAGCTCGTCCTGCCACTCTGCAGAGCGCGAGGGAGCCGGGTGAGCAGAGCGCCCGCGCAGCGGGACCCTGCCCGCCAGGCAGCGAGAGGGGGACACAACAAGCAAGGAATCACATTCTCAGAGTTCCCAAAATTAGTATTCCCCTATACAGAAAAAAAAACCTCTTTGAAATATTTTGTCCACAGATGTGTTTTTCCTGGGAAAACAGTTTACAGTTTACAGACCAAAAGACAAAAAGAATTTCTGTCCTGGGAAGTTCAGGAATCTGGGAAGCACAGAGCCGCACGGGCTACCAAACTGCGGAGGAACACCAAGCAACAACTCGGCCAACGTGTCCCTTGGGGAACCGCTTTGTGCAGCAGTTCCAAGCCAGCCTGGGGACTGCTGCCCCCGACCCGGCCAGGCCGTACCTTGGTCCTCCTGCGAGGTGTCGTTGTAGTTGACCTGCTTGCGGATCCTCTTCCCTTTCCCCAAGTTCCTGGCCAGATCTTCCTGCTGCTGCTCATAGTGGTGCCGCAGCAGCTTCTCCCAGTAGTCGGGGTCCACATTCTCCTCTTGCTTGATGATCTCACGTTCCACCTCCTCCTGCAAAGCCAGAGACAAGAGGCTTGAGATGGGGCAGGCACAGACCTGCCTGTGCTCCGACTGGGGGGCACCGAGCCGCTGCCAGGAACCCGGCTCCTGGCTTTGCCCAACCGGACTGACCCTGGTGCGAGGCTGTCAACAGGCTGAGCCAACCTCCCGCCCAGGAGCAGCAGCCCACCGTCCGCTTCATTGAGAGGGGAAGGAAACAAGTCAGCTGCTGGGAAACCCAGGGGCAGCAGCGCGGCACACGGCAGCGCGGCACACGGCAGTGCAGCACACGGCAGCACCGTGCCCGCTCCCAGCCCACAGGGAAGGGCCCTCACAAGGCACCTACGGGTGCTCTGATGGAACCAAGGTCCTGTGGCAGCAGGGACAGAGCCCAGCTGGCACCGCAGGCGGCACAGGACAAAGGGACTCCCCGCTCTGAACAACCTCCCACAGCCCCGAGTAGAGCAGGGAGGGTCCTGCCCCGCGCCGAAACACTCGCCAGGACGGGGAAGGGAGCAGAGGAAACACTGAGGGATGTACAAAGAGGCGCGATTGTAAGACAGGATACTGATCACTTTACCACACCATCCTCTTCTCTCACAACATACTGGGCCACTTTAAAGGAGCTGAGATACTCGTTCATATTCTGCAGCTCCGTGTCATCGGTCGCATCCTGGTTCCGGTCCAGAAGCTTAGAGATGGCAGCGTCGTCGTAGTGGATCACGCTGCTGTCATCCACGTCCTTATTGTCACCTGGAGAGCAAAGCAAGGGGAATGGAAGTGCACGTTGCTGTGCTGGGGACAGCCCGTCCCAGCATCAGGCAAGCTCAGGTTGATGCAGGGCCAGGGAGGGGGACAGGTGACCCCAATAAGGGGGGCTACACACCTGGGGGAGTACCACCGTGCTTCTTTTTCATGCCGGGAGTCGCTGCACCCCCTTTGGTTGACAGGGTATCAGAGAAAGGGGTGACAGCATCTGGCACAGCGACGCGCTGTCCTTGGGACACCGTGCCTGCAGGCGCCAGAGGAGAACGAGCCCCAGCAGCTCAGCCTGTGCCCCACGCAGAGCAGCCCCCGCGCCTCCCACCTCACCTTCCACATCATCCTTGAACAGCTCTTCTGTCCCAAACTTGAGGATGTCGTCCAGCTCCTGCTTGGTCATGGAGCCGGACTTGGAGCCCAGACCCGGGCGCACCACGAGGTGCGTGAGCATCATCTTCCGCTTGGCCACCTGGGTGATGCGCTCCTCCACGGAGGCTCTGGTCACGAAGCGGTAGATCATCACCTTCTTGTTCTGCCCGATGCGGTGAGCTCTGCTGAACGCCTGCGGGCAGAGAGCGCGGCTGCCAAGGGCGGCCCCGCGGCACAACGGCCGAGGGGTCCGAGGCTGAATTCCGCATCCAAGGCTCCTACGGGACAGTGGAGTGAGAGCGGCTCCTCAGAGCCAACCTGGACGCGCCTGCCCCCCCGACGGCGGGACACCAGCCTCCCCGCGCGGCTCCCACCGAAGGGTCTGCGCACAGCGAGCACACGCTGCCCCAGAACCTCCGGCTGCAGAGTCACCGCGCCAGCACCGCCCCGCGCCAGCACCGCCCCGCGCCTGCTGCCAGGGAAGGGAACGTGGCACAAACAGACGGGAAGGGTGGCTGGAGCTCTGGAGAGGAGCCTCTCCTGGCCGGGGAGCACGGGAGGGTTACACATTTCCCTCCACTTTTCCATCACTTTTGGAGGCATTGGCTGCCACCCGCTCCAGCTGCTGTTGCCCCGGGCGTGTGGAAACACAAGTGGAAGCTCCCCAAGAGAGGACGGGACACCTCGTTGTGAAAAAGCAGCAGGAGAAAGTGAGAATCCTGCAGAAGAGAGCTGGTTTGACCTGCCAGGTCTCTCCCATGCTGCAGACAGGCCACGCTGAGGCCAGTGGATGCAAGAAAGGGGCTGCTGAGCAGAAACGTGCCCCACAATACAGCAGAAAGGGCCAGCGGCTCTCGAGAGAAGAGTCTGAGATCCCTGTGCAGGGTGTGCAGACAGAGGGCAGAGCCAGACAGGTACTTACTATACAAGAAGGAAAAGGAAAAGTCAGAAACCTGGATGTCATTGTGGGGATTCCAGTCAGAATCATAAATAATGACTGTGTCGGCCGTAGCAAGGTTTATGCCCAGACCGCCAGCACGGGTAGAGAGGAGAAAGCAGAACTGCTGAGCACCAGGAGCTGAGAAAGACAAACCCAGGAGGGAAACGGTGAGACAGAGACAGCTTGGGAAGAGAGGTGCAGCACCGCGCCTTAGGGATGGAACAGCGCGAAACCCCGGGCCGAGCCGGCCAGCAACGGGCAGGGAAGGCAAGGAGGGAAAATACATGGTTCCCTGGGAACCAGCTACTGGAAAAAATGCAGCTCCAGAGCCAAAGGAGAAGTTCTGTTGTCTGCCTAGGAGGGAAAGGCAGGAGCCCCTCACACCACGCACGCTCAGGGTTCACCACGGGACAGCCCAGGGGCCAAATGATTCAGTACGAGCAGCCCCCACTGTGCCTCAGGATCCACCGAGCGTGGCACAACTGAGGCGCAGGCACCCCCACGGCACAGCCCCCCCTCACCATACCATTAAACCTGTCGATGGCCTCCTGGCGCAGGCCGCCGGTGATGCCCCCGTCGATCCGCTCGTACTTGTAGCCTTCATACTCCAGGAAATCCTCCAGCAAGTCCAGCATCTTCGTCATCTGCAGGGCAAGGTGACCCTGACACGGGTGGCCCCGGGGACCTGCCCTGCCCGACCTGGCACCGCAGTGGCGGCAGCACCACCAGCTCTGCCACCTCTCTCTATCTGTTCCTAGCACAAAATTCTCATACAGAACAAAAAAAACCCTTTACAAATGTATTTATTATTAATTCATCCCTACACTCACCTGAGAGAAGATCAGAACTCTGTGACCCCCATCCCGTAACTTCTTCAGCATCTTTTGGAGCAGCATCAGTTTCCCAGAAGATTTGACCAAAGAATTCCCATCGTAGGACCCGTTGGGCAGAACCGGGGCCTCCTGCAAAGGCAGCCTGGTTAGCCACTCCGAGGACAACACTCCTCAGCCTCACAGGGGAATTCCCACGTGTTTCAAAGACAAAATCTTTGTGTGAAGCCACTTGCATGAAAGCCCACACCCTGAACCAAAGCACACCCATGGACAAAGCCCCCACTGACAGCTTCCACCCAATATTCTGAGGATGGCCCCCTGGAGCAAACACAGCCGACGTACCACGGCCGCCACCGGGAAGAGGTACGGGTGGTTGCAGCACTTCTTCAGGTCCATCATGATGTTGAGCAGCGAGACCTGGTTCCCACCACCTTTCGAGTTCAGGGCTTCGAAATTCCTCGTCAGGATGAACTTGTAGTACTTCCTGCAGGGACAGGGGTGGGACAGACACCCCAGTTACTTTGGCCAGTATGACTGGCATAAACAGGCCGGCACTGAACTAATCCCCGCTGGCACCACTGGAGCTCTGGGCCGAGCAGGCGGCCCCGCAGCAGCAGGGACCCACCAGGCAGCTGGCAGTGCACCTGGTGCCCCGGGGCTGGAAGCAGAAGGGGGTTCAGCCCCAGCATTTTCTCTGCACCCCCAGGACTCACAGAACAGCACTGAAGGGCTGCCAGCATCAACACTTCCCACCGAGCAGTCGGGACTGCTCAGAGCCCGGTTTAACCAGGCTGGACGTGCTCCCCATGAGAGCGACAGTGCCCACCACAGGGGGGTGTCCAGCCCCACAGCCCCTGCCCCAGGAAAACACTCACTTCTGCATCTGGCTCAGCTCCACCCGCACGATCAGCTCCGTCTTGGCCGGCATGTTCTTGAACACATCGGCCTTGAGCCGCCGCAGCATGTGGGGACCCAGCAGATCATGGAGCTTTTTGATCTGGTCCTCCTTGGAGATGTCGGCAAACTCCTCCAGGAACCCCTCCAGGTTACTGCAAAAGCAGCCAGCACCACACGGTGCTGAGCAATACCAGGACACCGAGGGCAAAGACATCTGCTCCTTTATGAGTTCAAAACAAGGGCAGAGCTCTCACGGCACACGTTGAGGTAACGCTCCCGTGCCTGCATCCCAGCAGAGCAAAAGCCGGAGCAAGGAGCCACACTGATGGCTGAGGCACAAATCACATTAAATGCACTAATACATGCTCTGAACGAGTTCTCCAAAGTGCCTCTGTCCCCTCAGAGAGGGTTTAAGTTCCTTGCTCACAACTCTCCTGACCATAGCAAGGCCATAGCTGCCCACAGGACGCAAAAAGCAGTGGTCCACGGGAACAAATCTGGGGTGGCGTAAATGCGTGTGCATCTGCCGTGACAAACCACGGGGTGACACGCCTTGCCATCTGCCTGCCGGTGCGACCAGCGACACGGGCACAGCAGAGACTGGGTCCAGGGGCCCCGCACCGGCTGGACGACCTCTGCGGAGCCACCGCACTGGCCGGCAAGGGACGGGGTCCCGGCTGCTCCCCGTTTGGTGGGGGGGACTGGTGCCACTTACTTAAACCTCTCGGGAGTGAGGAAGTTGAGCAGGTGGAAGAGCTCTTCCAGGTTGTTCTGGAGCGGAGTCCCGGTGAGCAGCAGCTTGTAATCGATCTTGTAGCAGTTTAATACCCTGAAGAACTGGGAAAAGAATTGAGGTGAGGAGAGCCCAGAGGAGCCCGTCTGGGGACACTGCAGATCACGCACACGGAGACTCCACAGGGACCTCCCCTGCCAGGCACACAGAGCAGACCCCAGCTCTGTGTCCTGCCCCCAGCTCCGTGTCCTGCCCCCAGCCGTCCCCGTCGAGCACGGGCAGCGATGCTGAGCGCCCCTGGGTCACACCGGCTGTCCCTCCGTGCTGGGGACTGTGTGAGGGATGGCACTCATCCTCAGCAACAGGCAGAGGGAGGACAGCGATCGGTTCTCTCCACGACAGCCCCTCCAAGGACTGTCAGGCTGCTGGGCTGCCGCCTCGGCCACCGCTGAAGGACTTTTAATGCCAGAGGATGTTAAAGAGCAAATCACTTGAAACAGGGGTGCCAGACAGAGCCTGTGCCAGGTGAGGACATCTTTCAGCTCCCAGGGAGGGAACCACAGAGCAGCAGGCAGCCCGTGCTGGGGTGTTGTATCTTTGTGGCACTGGCCGCACCACAGAAATTGCCCACAAACACCTGCCACGTACTTTGGACTGGTTGTTCTTCAGCCTGTGCGCCTCATCCACCACCAGACAGGCCCACTCGATGGAGCCCAGCACCGCCTGGTCAATGGTGATCAGCTCGTAGGAGGTGAGCAGGACGTGGAACTTGATCTGGGCTTCCTTCTGGGGAGCAGAGGGGAAAAGCCCGGTAAGCGAGCAGTTTGGCTCCGGCTCTGCTGCTGCGGCCCGAGGAGGGGCCCGATTCTGCACTCTCCCCCTTCTGGCTGCCAGTTAAAGTACTGGGTAGGGCACACTCAGCTCCCACCTTCATCCGGAAAACCTTCTTTCCACTGCGGATGGCGTTGTCCTCAAAAGAAAACTCATTTTCCCGGATGACGGAGCGGCTTTCTTTGTCCCCCGTGTAGGTGACAACGTAGAAGTCGGGTGCCCACATCTCAAACTCACGCTCCCAGTTGATGATGGTGGAGAGAGGGGCGCTGACCAGGTACGGCCCTTTCGAGTGGCCCTGCTCGGGGAGACAAAGCCCGAGTCATTCTCCCCGCACCGAGCAGCTCTCGGCCGCCTCAGGGACTGCCGGGTGCTCCACTCACCTCCTTGTACAGGGAATACAAGAACACGATAGTCTGCACCGTCTTCCCCAGCCCCATCTCATCAGCCAGGATCGTATCTGTCCCTTGGGCCCACGAAAACCTCAGCCAGTTCAGCCCTTCCAGCTGGTACGGGTGGAGTGTCCCTCCCGTGGCGTCGATGTACCACGGCTGCTTGTCGAACTTCACTGTGGGCTGAGAGACATGATGCAAAGCAGTGAGAACAAACTCCCTCTCCTTTCTCTGCAGACGAACACGTCCCTCTATAGCTTTGTGACACTAAAGAGCCCCAAAAGAGACGCAGACACGGTCCCAAGCACAGCCCAGCCCTCCAAGCAAAACCACCCTGGAGCTTTGAATGAAAAAAACAAGAAGGAACTAGAGGAGAAAAAGGTGCCAGGACGGGTGGGCAGACAGACACGGCCCCACGCTGACCCCGCCACGCCAACTCACATCCACCAGAGGCCTTTCTGGGGGCTTTTCCAACTTCTCCTCTTTCAGCTTTTTCCCTTTCTTGTTCAGCTTCTTCAGCGGGCGCGTGTCCTCCCCCAGCATCAGCTCCCTGCAAGAGCGTGCGCCTCAGGAGCCGGCGGGCGGCCGTTCCTCTCCAGTCCCCAAGCACAGGGACAGAAACGCCTCTCAGAGTCCCCTGCCTTGTCCCCATGGCAGCTTTTCTGGCCCAGTTAGCACAGGCACTCATGGAGCACTAATTGTCCCCTTGCAACAGCCCATGTAACATCATGCAAAACAGAGAACAGCAATCAAGAGTACAGCGGTTTTCCCCTAAAACAGCTGGGCAGCAGCGCCATGGGGCTGCCAGGAACGTTCCAGCAACACGACCAGGGGAGGGAGCAGGGCTGGGTTTCCCAGCAGCGGCATCTGGGGAGGCCCAGCTTTCCCCAAGTGCCCGGCCACTGCTCTCCAAAGAGCGGGACACCCGCGAGCCCCCCGCGCAGTTTCCCCCCGGCCGTGGCCCCACTGCCCATGGCTCCTGCCTGTGGTTCCAGTAGAGCTGCTTGAGGTTCTCGTAGTACGGGATGTCTATGTCGTCGATCTCCCAGGTGCACTGGTCGTACGGCAGGTCCTTCCACTTGATCAGGTAATGGACGTCTCCCTTTTTGTCAAAGCTGTAACGCATGAAAAGCCAATCAGAGAAATGACACTCGCCCCCCAGGACGCAGCTCAACAAACTCCACAAAACTGGGCGCTCCATCCTCGGCCTTCACCCACAGACAGGTAGAAAAACATAAAGTATTGGCACTTTCCAACAGAAATGCCTATTAACCTGCTGCGTGTGTTAAAGCATTAAGCTTTAAAGGCTGCTCGTCCATTCCACTGAGCAACTTCATCTTCCTGTTTTACCAGGACTGGATGAATACCAGCGCTCGCCCTCACTCTCCTGCAGCATCCACTGCTACAGGAAGTTTTGCTTACACTGAAAAACGAATAAACACACTACCAAGGCTGATTACATGCCTCCAGGGAAAAAACCCTTGCCTTATTAGCAGATAACATAAAGCTTGCATGAAAATTAGCCAGGCAGCTTTATTTATTTTCTGCCAAGCAGCCTTCAAGTAGAGCTGCCACTTGAAGTCTCAAGCTGCCCCTCGAAATGTGGAAATTCAACAAAAAGGTGTCTCTAGCTGCTCAATGTGAAAAGCCCACCTGCACAGCATGTTTCATATGCAGGAAACTCCTGCAGAACAGAAATGCAAATGTCAAGGCTTTGTAAGGGAGCCAGGCACCTGCTCAGGCTCCTCAGCACCATCCCTGCCGGCACCGGGGAGCTGAGAGGGAATAACATCCCAGAGCCCTGACCAAGCACACAGGGGCCTCAGCTCAGCTTCCCCAGAAGAACCAACGACCCACCCAGGAACGGGCACCTGCTCGGGTGAGCGGCCGCAGCTGTGGGGCACGATCAATGGACGCAAGACCCAGCCCCACGCTGCAGCACTGATTTACAGAACAATTAGGCTGTAACAAGGACCCAAACAATGTCTGGGAAGAGCGGGACAACTCTGTGCAATGTAGCGGAAATTAAAATGAGGCATCGATTCACTTCTGGCCTTGGCTTCACCTCGGAGCAAACCTCCAAGGCAACAGAGACCTCGAAACAAGCCAGCAGCTGAAATTCCACCAGCCTGAGACTTTGGCTGCGCAGAAGGACGGAAAGAACGTCCTGTCCCCGGGGGGAAGGACTCAGCCAAGCACAGAACCCACAGCAGACAGGCCCAGACGCTCAGCGAACCACTAAACCATCCGTGCGGGAGCTGTGCAGAGGGAAAACCCGCAGAGAGCATGGGCCCGCGGCTCCCAGCTTCATCCCAGAGCTCGCCGGGCTCCAGCGAGCGTGGCAGGTTCACCATTGCCATTATTGCTATCCCCCTCCCGGCTTCTGATGGCACCGCGCGGTGCCACAGCAGCGGGGCTCAGGCACGCCGGCACGCACCTGCTGTCTGCGGCCACCCACCTGTGGTTCAGGATGCGGTGGATCATCATCCACTCGGGCTTGATGCCGTAGCGGTAGAACCGCTCCTCCATCTTGGCATACTGCGGGTCTTTGTTCTTGCGCTTCTCCCGCTGGCTGTCCTCCTCCCCAGAGCCGTAGTCGAAGGCCGGCGGCTCGTCCATGTCGTTCTTGCGTTGGTAGTTGCGGTACATGACGGTGTGGTAGAGCTCCAGCTGCGCAGGAGGAGCCGCTCAGCCGGGGCGGGGGCAGCGGGACCGGGGATGGCACCGAGCACCGGGAGCAGGCTCACCTGCAGCTCCTTGACCCAGGAGCAGTGCCAGTAGGACAGACCTGCCCATTTCACGAAGAACTCACGCTCCGGGATCCCCCCCAGCGCCTTGGGCGGGGGCAGAGGCAGCTCCGCGTCCGGGGACCCCAGCACGGGCGGGAGGGGGGCGGCCGGCGGCTCCTTCCAGGCCCAGTGCAGGATGCGTTGGACTTTGCCCTTCAATGGAGGGCACTGCGGATAAAAATGAAATGGGCAAGAGCACAGAGTTTAGGGTGAGCCCGTGTCTGGGGCCATGGGGAGGGCGGCAGAGCTGGAGCGGCAGGGCGGGCACGGGCTGCGGAGAAGTGTCCGTGACTCCGCTGCATCCCGCACGGGGACGGGCAGGGCCGCCAGGCAAGAAAGGACCCTCTACACCAGCCCTGCATCAGACGGGGCTTGACGTCCCATCGGAGAACCGGCGGGCAAGGCGACGGGCAGCAGAGCCCCCCAGAACCCGAGCGATGGCTCTCCAAGGAGGGTTTGTGGCACGGGGCAGGACGCTGGCCCCACAGCACGGCACGGGAGGGCTGTGGGAGCGGGGAGGAGGCGAGGAAGGCTGGTGACACTCACCGTACAGCGAGGGCAGAGCCATTCCCCGTTGGGGATCTCCGGCAGTGGCGGGTTCAGGCAGTGCAGGTGGTAGGAGGACGGGCAGGTGTCGCAGCACAGCAGCTCCCCGCCGTCCTTACAGACCCGGCAGAACTCCATGTGGTCGTCCTCCTCCTCCTCGCCGCCTTCCTCCTCCTCCTCCTCCTCCTCCTTCGGCTCCCACTGGATGCCCTCCTTCTCCTGGGGCAGCACAGCCGCTGTCACCCGAGGGCTCCGCCCGCCCGCCCGCCCGCCCCCCGGCTCCGGCCCCACTCACGCAGTGGGGGCAGCTCCACCTGCCCTCGGGGGCCTTCTCCAGCTCCGGGTCCAGGCACACCAGGTGGTAGGCGCGGGGACAGGTGTCGCACAGGATGATCTCCCCTCCCTGCTGGCACACCTCGCAGTAGTCCTGGTGGTCTGTCTCGTAGCCATCCCCTTCTTCAACTGCAAGCAAGGGACAGACACACAGTCAGAGCGACGGCAGAGCTGCCGGCTCTCCCGGGAGGCAACGGGACGCTCGCTCCTCTACGGTACAGTTAAGGAAACGTGGAAAGCGTTTCACCTCGGACCCCTCCTGTAACGTCTCCCTACCTGTCTGTCCCTCAGCACCACCGGTCACCTGCGCACACAGCATCATCTCACCTCTGTCTCTCTTTCTCTCTCCACACTGTATCATCCTTTGGTTCCTTCAGGCTCTCAATGGAGAATGCCAGAACCTGGAGAGGTTGCAAGGGAGGCCGGTCAGAGAAACCTCCCGGGTACCAGTGCCAACTGAAAACGCACCATGCAAGGGTGACATGGCCGAGGAGGAGGAGGAGGACTCCTCTCCTGGGACTGCTCGGCCCTCCTGGCCGCTCACTGGCGCAGCAGCAGGAGCTCGCTCAGCTCATGGATGGGAAGAGGACGGCAGGGACAAGACCTTGCAAGCACCAGCACAGTTCCCAGCTCTGCCACAAACTCCCGGCACAGACCTCCGACCTGCTCCTCCGGCACACGGCAGGAGCTGCCCATCCCGGCACGAGTGCCCATCCCGGCACGAGTGCCCTCGGATGGCAACAAGCCACAGGGAGACCCTGACAAGACGCTTTCCAACACTGTTCCTGTGCCTCCCTCTTCCTACATCGCTACCAGGGATCTACCACCTGCCCGCTGCCTGACCACACACCTCACGCAGACAAAACGCCCCTTGGCTCCGCTGGGAGCTCGCCACAAGCCTTGTCTCTCCAGGGGCTGCTCCTCGCAAATCACTTCCCTGGAAGCCCCACAGAACCTGGAACTTTCCTGCTAGAGGACAAACCCTGGCAGGACCACAGGTGTGGGCAGGGTGCCCAGGGCAGGGTCTGCACACCAGAACAAACCTCGTGCCCCACACACAGACTCGCGCATTGCAGCACCGAGCCAGCACCAGACACCGCCCGGAGCCGCCGTGGCCGGGAAAGCACCTTCTGGAGAGGGAAAGGCAACCAGAACGGGATCAGAGTACAAAGCAATGGCCTACTCCTCTTTTTCTTTCTCCTCCTCTTCCCTCTCTTCCCCAGGCCAGACGAGCACTCGGAGCGCACCGATGAGCTGTTGATGCTGGCGCTGTCGAAGTCGGATTCCTCCCGTTCCTCCTCTTCGCTCTGCAGAGGGGAAAACCAAGAAAAAAAACAATGTGCGCACGGTTAATCAGGTGCTTAGCGCTCCAGCTGCAGGAGCAAGCCCAAGCTCTTTGTAACTCTCAGAAAGGCCAATGCACAGACCTAGAGTGCACCCAGATGGATTTTCCCTGATGTGACTGAAAAAATTTGCAGCTGCCAGTGGCTGCCTCACGGTGCTGCCTTCGCTGCAGCCTCTGATGCACAAAAGGATTTACAAACGGGCTGTACTATGTGAACTAGAGTCACTGAGCTCCAGCAAGGGTGAACTAATGGGATTTTGATCAATATTATCAAGGCCTACAAGAGTTCCACCCCATTCAGTAGTGAAGAGATCTATTCTCCAGAATGCTCTGCTGTTCTTTAAAATGCACCTGGTATCTGTGTGCTGACAAGCGCCCCGCTGCGCTGCGGGACCCCAGACGCCCAAGCCAGCCTGCGCTGTCATTAGAGCATTCGGTAATTCTCTTTGACAGACAGTCAGGCTGGAGTGCAAACCCTGAAGAATTCCTTTGCAAAGGAAATCCGAACTTACTGCATTACCAGCCTCATCACTGACAGTAAACGTGGTTATATGATTTTATTAGGTTGGTGCAAAAGTAATTGCGGTTTCAAACCGTGAATTTTAAACCATAATAAAAAGACGCAAACATCTTTATTAATCAAAATAGGAACCATTACAAATCAACACATTTTTGGCCAATGACAAATAGGTTGGGTGTTGCCATGGAGAAGAACTGGGCCCTTTCTGGTGACCGATACTGGCTGCAGGCATTGCAGTTTTCAGTGCATCTCATCGATTTGCTGAGCATCCTTCTCAGATATGATGGTTTCACCAGGATACAGAAAGCTGGAGTGGATCAGACTGGCAGGAGAGCACCAAACAGTGGCCATGACCTTTTCCTGGTGCAAGTTTGGCTTTGGGAAGTGCTCTTCTCAGCCCAACCACTGAGCTGGTTGTCGCCAGTTGCCATATAAAATCCACTTCGCAATCGAGAAATGGTTCATTGTTGTTGCGTAGAATAGGAGGACACTTCAAAATTATTTATTTTTGGTCAGGCACCTGCTTATTGAGCTTCTTCACCTTTCCAATTTGCTTCAAACACCAAATGACCATAGAATGGTCGATGTTGAGCTCTGGTCAATGTTGAGTTCTTCAGCAACTTCTTGTGCAGTTGTCAGAGGAGCAGTTTCAATGATTGCTCCCAGCTGGTCATTGTCACCTTCCGATGGCAGCCACTCTGCTCCTCATCTTCAAGGCTCTTGAGTCCTTCGCCAAACTTCTTGACCCACCGCTGCGCTGCACGTTCATGAGTAGTTCCAAATGCGCTATTGATGTTGCAAGTTATTACCCATTTGAACTTGAATAAGAAAATCACTCGCATTTGCTTTCTGTCTAACATAATTTCCATAGTCTAAAATAAAAATAAACAGCAAGTAATAAGTCAGTAGCAAACAAACATAAAGTGAGAAAAGCGCATTAAAATGATGTATAACATGACCACATTGAAGAATGTATTCCAAGATCAAACAGCAAATTTCAACAATGCAAAAACCGCAATTCCTTTTGCACCAACCTAGCAGAAATTGTGCCCAGATGCGACATCTCTCCAGACCTGAGCCTGGACACCGCTCCCTAGCAAAGGGATGAATGATGTGCTGAGCAGAGACTGGCTCCCTGCAGAGGGACACGAGCGAGGAGGTGACAGCCCCTGTGCCAGGGCGGCTCCTGGGGACTGTCCCAGCGTTTCCCCTCCCTGTGCCCACAACGGCAGCGCACACTCACAGAGGAGCCCTTTTTCCTTTTGCTGTGGATTCCTCCAAACCGGAATTTCAAGCCTGCCATCTTTTTCCCCTTCCCCTTCTTCTTCCCGTCTTTGGAGACCTTGATTTTCTTCCGCACGCCTGGACCTGAAGAAACAGAAGACTTGCTTGGGACTCTGCGAACAGCTGTCCCCAGATCACCCCCCAGCCCGACCCCGGGATTCACAGGGATGCTGAGAGAGCACTGGGGACCCTGGGGAGCCCTTTTGATACAAATCAGAGCATTTCCAGAGGAGCTACTGCAGATTTACGTGGTTGTTTTGCTCCTTTCACGTGGGCTTAGAAGACGGTCACCTTCCACCCAACTGCCAAACCCTTTATTCTGAAAAAGAGCCGCAGCCGTGCTGCCAGTGCCCTTCCATCATTGAACTCCTGCCATCACAGAGGCAAAACACCCGGCTCGGCTGCCAAACGGTGCACGTTCCCCTGGCAGCGCCCACCCGCGCTGCCAGCAGCCCTGCCCGGCCCTGCCAGCCCACACGTCCCATCAGCTGAGGCTGAGGATGCTGCTGGTGGCTGGAGGGGCTCACAACCCGGCAGAATCCCCTGGGAGAGAAGATGGCACAGAAATACATAGCCAAATCACTCCTCTGAGATGCGAGAATGAAGTTAAGAAGATGCGGGCTCCTCATTTGCTGCAGCACATCCCCTCCCTGGAGACACGTCCCACCGTGGCCACGCAGCCCCTCGTTCAGCCCCACACCTACCCTTGCCCTCCTTGGTCTTGGCCTTCCTGACAACGGCGGGCAAGGGGGACAGCTGGGGGCTGGTGGCCAGCCCGGGTGCGATGCTGACGGTCTCCACCGCGGCAGCAACGGCTGCAGCTGCGGCGGCTGCCGAGCTGCCCTTGAACGGGTTATTGGCGCTGAACTCTCGCCACTTGGCACCAAGCACGGTCATCATCTTGGACATGGGGATCTTGGGGTTCTTCTTAGCGATCAGGGGCCTGCAGGGCAGGTGAGAGGCAAAACACGTTAACAGAACCGTTTCACTGCGCGTCCGCTCCTGCACTTCGTGTGCCAGTGCTTCAGCCCCAGCAACGCCGCAGCGGCTCCGCCTCCAGCTGCACCAGCTCCACAAAGGGCAGCAGCAACCAGAGCTTTCCTAAACAAGCACAGACACAAAAGGGACCACACCTAAACCTCCCCAGACACCGCCTGCCCTTGAAGTACCTGAAGTTTTGAACAGTTCACAGCACAAGCAAAAATTTGTTATTGTTATTCAATTTTTGTCATTAAACTTTTCAAGTAAGCAGAGACAAAAAATGGGATTTTGAAGAGGAGAGGAAAGGGAAATACTTCAGCTGTTTTCCAGTCAATCCTGCAATTAAAATGAAAGTCCTGAGGACCATTCCTGGTCAGGCAGGGAGGAGCAACAAGGAGCTCATGATGCTGAATTCACTTCACCCACTTGACTGAACAACACTCAAACCTCAACCAACACACAAGGGCCCGTCCAGACCCACCTGAGAAACTGGCTGAAAGCCTTGTAATTAGTAAGAGTATGATAATCCTCTTCTGAGAAAATGTAATCCACGTCATCCAGGCCCCACTCCTCCATCAGCTGGGCTGAGCTCTTGGGCTCCTGCGGATGCACAGAGACCAGAACGTCAGTGAGGAGCCAGGCCTGCCCCCGCTGCATGTCCAACCCCTCCCCAGCGACCAACACGTGGGGATTTGTTATGTGATTCACAAAACAGAGCGTGCACAAGTGCTTAATAAACTAACATTCACACGCTTCCAAGAAGCAAATTAACATAGCACCATCCAAACGCTCTCTATACCGCGTAATACAATGCAAAGCCCTGGCATGTTTCATCCCTCTAGCACCAGCTCAGGGAAAAGGAATCTCTGGTACCTTCAGCCCTCCATCCTCATTGTCATCCTCCTCTTCATCCTTCTTCCGTTTCGGCTTTTTCTCCTTCTTGTCCTTCATTTTTTTCTTCTTCTTTTTGTTGGGGGAATAGTCACTCCCTTCACTCTCAGATTTCTCCTCGATCTCCTCCTCGTTGTCTGACATGTCATCATTGCTCCCCTAGAAGGGACACTGACAGTGGAGGGCGAGCAGGGCCCGTCCCCTCCCCGCTGCCCCCACCAAACCCCCCATCCAGCACCGAGCAGCTGCTGTCACCAGCCAAAGCCACCCCCCGGGCATGGCCCTGCCGTCACACCGCTGGGCTGGGGAAAACACTCCAAAATCCCGTTTGGGAACGGCGAGAAGCTCCTGACAGCAGGGGACAGACAGAAAGAGACCCTTGGCTCAGCTGGACTGTTTCTTCGGGGCCGTTCTGTGACCCCAGGCCCGCCCGCACACGGAGCCGTTCCCGCTGCCACTGGGCTCTGGTCCCCAGAACCCCCGGCCTCTCCTCCCGCGGGTCATCAACAGATGTAATTCCGCACGGAGTAATTGGTTGCCATGGTAACTGCCGCAGTACCGGCTGAAATTCCCTCTCTCCGCTCCCTCCTCTGACAGGGACCTTCATCTCCATATGCCGAGGTTCAGCCTGCAGCCCGGTGATTTCATGCAGATTTTCCAGGGGTTTGCAGCACTGGCGCCTGCACCGGGGCTTCCATCAGCGCTGTCGCAAACGCAACAAGCTGCACGGCGGCAGCACCGCGGGGCAGCCCCCCCGGACACGGAGCATCAAGGGGAACGTCCACATACCCCACAGAGCTCTGGAGGAGGAGGTCAGCGAAAGAAAGCCCCATTCAAGGCTCCTCTATCTTTCTCCTCACCCCAAAACACGGTCTGGGTGCTGCTCAGCACCTACCAACAGCTACAGCACCAGCTTCTCCCTGGCTTCGATGGACAAGGGAACAGGCTCCCACAGGCAGAACCGAGATTGGGTAACGCTGCCCACACAAGGCAGGCATTAAAAAAACAAGTACACAACGTTCAGCCCGTTATTTTCTCCCCACCCTGTCAAGGCTGCGGTCAGATGTGGCCCAAGCTGCACAGGCTGCTGCTGGGCTCGGGCAGACAGGCACCGACAGAACCAGAGGTGGAAACACCGCCAGGTTTATTTTACTTCCCCCG
This sequence comes from Pampusana beccarii, assembly GCA_013399365.1. Lineage (NCBI taxonomy): Eukaryota > Metazoa > Chordata > Aves > Columbiformes > Columbidae > Pampusana > Pampusana beccarii. The sequence goes on from VWYH01003353.1 coordinate 1,180,437, forward strand.
CACCAGAAAAGCAGCACAGGAAAAAACTGCATCCGAGCATGGAGGGGGCACAATGGAGGCACAGGGCATGTGCCAGCTTCGTGTGGCATCTGCGGACAGAAGAATGTCACCATGGTCACCAAGGAGGGGAAAAAGTTTCCTCGGGGCTGCAATTTCTGCAAGAGGCTGGCACGAGATGTCTGCTCCTGTCCTCACGTCCAGGGAGAGTGAGAGGCAGAGCCTGCGCAGCACAACGCGGCAGCAGGGCCTGCGCCAGGACCGGGACGAGATCTGCTCCGGGATCACACCCAGCCCTGCTCCGGGATCACACCCAGCCCAAGCTGGGATCACATCGACCCCTGCTCCGGGATCACACCCGGCCCAAGCCGGCTGCCCTGGCAGAGCACCGGCAGGCAGCGCCATTTGGCCTCCTCAAGCAGCCAGCAGCCCCCAGCGCAGCCTCAGGAAGGCCCGGTCCCCAAGGACACGACGCCTCATCTCTGTTTTCCCAAAGAAGGTCCAGCAGCTCTTCCACGTGCCAAATCCTTGATGCCCCCGTCCTGTCTCACTTGCAAAAGGCCCCGGACAAGTGCAGCCGACACCAACATCTGCAGGAACCCCCAAGCCCTGCCTGGTTGTGTCCCCAGCTCAGCAGTTTGCACCTCCACCCTCAGAAACACAAGCCCCGGACGCCACACCAGTGCAGGACGTGCCAGATTCACTGCCTGCCCCAAGGAGGACGGCACACACCAACGTGTGCCACAGCCCAGCCCTCCCAAGGGCCTGGCAGCTGTGTCACTGCAGGGGGGCACGGTGGCCACTTCTGCCCTCAGAGACCACTCACAGGGCTGATTTCCACCCTGGAGCACAAGTTGGACAAGAACCACTCAAACCCAGGCTCTGGGTCACCTCCCAGGGTCAGGAGGGCACCAGCTCGGCAAGAGAACCCCCGATAACCCCCCCGTTTCCACCCACAGACATCCAAGAAGTGCCTGCCAGCAGCCCTGTGCAAAAGCACACAGCGTTACCTCCTTCTTCCTCCTCTTGATTTTGGCAGCCTTGCCGTCTTTCAGCTTCTTAGATTTCTTTTTTTTGTGCACGGCCACTTGCTCTTCTGCAAAAAACTCATCCAGTCCTTCCAGCACCACATCGTCTTCTTCTGGGGACAAAAGGGACAGCTCACGCGGACAGACTGCACGGGCTCACAGGACACTGCGCTCGCGTTCGTCCCTCTCAGAGGAGCACACCCGGGTGGCAGCATCAGCCCACGGGACACGGGGCTCCCGGCCTCTCCCGGGGCCCCTCGCGCCGGTGACTGGTGACTGGTGCCCTGGGGGAGCCCCGGCAGAGCCCGGCCCAGCAGCTCCTGCCCCGGCATTCGCGGTGCCCAGGTCCTGGCTGCCCTGGCACACACCCCAGGTTTGGCAGATGGGGCAGGGGATGCCCCGGGTGCTGCCAGCTCCTGCTGACCCGGGTGATGAGGGAACATCAGGCTTTACCTTTTGGACCTCCAAGGAGAGCCCGTTAAAACGGACTCGATGGAAGGCGAGCGAGGGAGAGGAAGGGCGAGCGTGGCAGATGGGTGCCATAGCTTACGGGACATCGAACCCCCTGCCACGGGCAAAGACACCGACCACACCACCCACTCCCACCTGCTGTCACCCCAAGCCCAGCACCCACCAGCGAGCCCCAGCAGCCCGTTCCGTCTGTGCATTTCAGGATTTTTATTTGTAATTTCGGAGCTTATAGAGCAGGAACACTCCAGAGCCGCCGGGACGTTCCTTGCTGGATTTCATGCCGCACCGGCTCCCGGGGAAGGGCCGGAGCCTGCGCTCCGCCGGGCGGGGAGAGAACCGGCCCCCGAGGAGCGGCCGGCACCGGGAACCGGCCCCGAGGACACGGCGGCAGCCCCGGGGTGCTGGGAGCGCAGCCCGATGCTGCAAGGGAGCCAGAGCCGCCCGCTCCTGCCGCCGCCCGGGTCCACGCCCCGCAAAGGCAGTGCCGCCCGCCCGTGGGGTCCGGTAAACGGGGCTGTGCTGCAGGAGCAGCGCCCGGCGGAGAACCCCCGCCCGCCCCCCCACCCGCCGCCTACCCGAGACATCCTCCTCGTTCTCCGCGTCCTCCAGCAGCGCCGGCCCCCGCATGCCGGGCGGCAGCACCGGGCGGC
>VWYH01003353.1:1182607-1194528 GCA_013399365.1 Pampusana beccarii
GGCCCCGCCCTCCCCGGCGCTCTCCGAAAAGCCCCAAACCGCCCCAAATCCGCGTCCCGGGGCCCGGCAGCCGCCAGCAGAGCGTGGGTATCAACAACTCTCCCCGCCGTTTATTCCAGGAAAACAAAACTGTACAAAATGGCCGCGGGGGGTTCAATCCTCCTCCTCCTCCTCCTCCTCGTCCTGGTTGATCTGGAAGTAGCGCAGCTCGTAGCTCTCCTTGCTGTTGGCCACCACGCGCAGCCAGTCCCGCAGGTTGTTCTTCTTCAGGTACTTCTTGGTCAGGTACTTCAGGTACCTGCAGACAGGAGGGGCCCAGAGCAGCTTTGTACCCCTGGATCTGCTGCGGCACCTCCTGCCCCACAAACCCCCACATGGTGCTTGCAGCAAATGTGTCCCCGGTCCCCACCTCCACCAGAGGCACCGCAGCCACCAGCACATTCTGGCAAAGCTGCACCAGGGGAATCGCATCAGCAGCTCCCAAGACCCCCTCGCCCCCCGAGGCTGCAGCCACATGCCATGATTCCACAGCACCAGGTCAGCACGCCAGGACAGCAGGTAACGGCTGCCGGTGCCCACAGAACCTGCTGGGACACGCCAGGTACGGCACTGGCACCAAAAAACCCCCTCAGCTGTAAGGTGGGTGCTCGCATAGCAGGGCACCACCCCAGCAGCACACACACAGCTCCTCTTCCCAGCGCTTTAGACCGGGGCTGCCTCCCTGTGTCGTCCCCGCTGCAGCAAACACCGCATTTAACGCCACCACACAAAGGACCAGCAGCCCGGAGAAGCCAGCGGTTCGACAAGCAGCGAAAGAACTCGGCTGTGGACCGACTGCTAAACCCTGCGCTGGGCATCCTTTCAGCTGCGCCCCCCTGGCCACCCACCCACCCGCCCGCCTTCCTACCAAGAACATCCACGTCTCTCACAGATTGTTCCGGAACAGGCAGCCACCGCACCGAGCGCCACACAGCATTTAACCCAGAGTCTTGGCATGACTCCTGCACCAGGACATCCCTGCAGCACCAGGCCCTCCTGCCCGCTGGGCTCCCGCCCCAGCGATCCTGCCAAGAGCCGCTGCTGCCGGCAGCCACCGCCAAGCGGCCTTGTGACCGTGACCTGTACCGGCGGGATGTGGGGCTGCCCCGCCACCTCACCTCTTTGAGAACGGGACCTCTGACGTGACGGTGATCTTGCTCTTGCTCCTCTCGATGGTCACCACGCCTCCGCCCAGGTTTCCCGCTTTGCCGTTCACCTTGATCCGTTCTTGCAGGAACTGCTCCTGCAAGACAGGGACGGCACTGCTCAGCCAGGGCCGCCAGCTCCTGCTGGACAAGGCCCTCACAGCTCGCCCGTGCCCAGTGCTTTGGCTCGTTGTTAGAGCTGGGGAAGGCAGAAGTGCTGTTATGTCCAGGGGCAGAGGAAAGCTGCCTTCCCGCAGGTAGGGAGGCTCCGAGCCTGCCAGCACCTTCCACAACTGACCCAACCAGCGGCAGCGAGGCTCTGAAGCCCAAAAGCGTCACGCCAGTGAGGCAGGGACACGTTTCCTGCTGTCCGAAGGGGCGGCCAGGGAGGCGATGGTTGGGTTACCCTCAAAGCCACCTCAGCCCCAGCCCTGCACTTCAAACCCGCACTAGAGCACAGTTTGAATGAAAAGAGGCTCATCACAGAGCACTAAAACCTGCACTGCCAGCCCTCGCTGTTCCTCATCACATAACAGAAAACTCCCCCTCCAAGGAATGGATGGTAACACAGTTCAATCGGGGGAAAAACGCTTGTGCTTTAACTACAAAGCGTTTAAAGCCAGCAAACATCTCCTGGCCTCCAGCAGCACCCAGGCTCCCTTTGTCCACAGACTCTGTGCTGTGCGATGGGCAGCAGCGAGCAGGCACCTCCACCCGGGGCGGCCCCCACTCACAAAGTTGGCGGCGTCCATGATCCCGTCCTCCACGGGGTGGGTGCAGTCCAGGGTGAACTTCAACACCTGCTTCTTTTTTTTGCCACCTTTCGCTGCGGGCTTCTTCTGCAGCGGGGGGAGAGAGAGAGCGTGAGGGGCCGGGTCGGGCAGCGGGGAAGCGAGGGGCTGCACCGAGATCCAGGCTGCAGGGAAGGGGACCGGGCCGGGCTCCGCGCCGGGGCGAGAGAGAGCGGAAGGGGCCGAGGATCGGGCCGGGGCGCGGGAAAAGCCCCGCATGGCCGGCGCTGGGCGGGCCGGGCCCGGAGGAGGCCCAGAGCCGGGCTCATCCCCGGGCGCGGGCGGCAGCAGCCGGGGCCGGAGGGGCGGCGGGGGCGCGGGGCGGCCCGGCCCGGCCGGACACTCACCACGGGCGCCATGGCGGCTGCGGAGAACGGGCAGAAAAGGAGCGCCGGCCGCGCGCGTGCGCCGGAACAGCCTCGGGCGGCCACGGCGCATGCGCCGACTTCGCGCCCACGCTGCCGCCGGGTTGCCTGACCTAGCCGAACGACGAGAGCGTCGATGGCTTCCGGCCCCTCCCACGCACGCCTCTGCCGCTCCGCGAGCGCAGAGTGCTGCCTGGCTGCGCGCGGTGGGCGGGGCCGGAGAGACAGGGCGGGACTTTCGGTCTGTGGGCGGGGATATGGGGCAGGGCTTTGGGCGGGGGCGGGGCCAGCGAGAACTGGGCGTGGGCAGTGAAAAGAGGGCGGGGCAGTGAGAAGTGGGCGGGGCCGGGCGGCAGCGGGTACCGGGGCCGCCGTGCAGCACGGGGCGCATCCGGGTGCTGCGGGAAGCTCACGTCCCGGCACCCGGTCACTGCCCTCGGGAGCATTCCTGCACCCCGGCTGCAGCGCTGCCCGCGAGGTCACCCCCTGCACCCCGGGGTGCTGTGCTGCCCGTGGGACACATGTGTCCTTGTACCTGGTCATTGCCCGCAGGGTCACCCGTGCCCCTGACACTGCCCACGGGAGCACCCCCTGCACCCCGGCTGCTGCACCCTCACCTCCTGCGGCCCTCCCCACGGACGCCCAGGTCCCCACACCCGCGGACTGGCCCTGCTGAGCACACCCGGCTATTTTTGGGCCGCGGCAGCCGCCCGGCAGTGCCAGGGGCCCCGCGTCACGGGGGCGGCCGGGCTCGGCGCCTCGGTGTCGGCTCCATTGCAGCCGGTGCTCAGGGAGCAGCAGTGGCACAGCCCGGCACAGCTCGGCACAGCTCGGCACGGCACGGCCGAGCCCCCGGCGTGCAGACGGGGAGAGGTAAACCCTTCGGGGGATGCTCCCTCCTGGGAGCCACCCATTCCTGGGGCACCCCCCATCGCTGTTCTGGGGGACGCTCTGCTGCAGGGGACACCGCACCTCCTGGTGACACCCCACCCCACCCCAGGGGATGCGCCTGCTCTGGGGGACACCCACCCTGGGGGACACCCCACCGCAGGGACCACCCCACTCGGCCCTGCCACCCCCCAGCCCAGGTGCCGGGGGACGGGGCACATTCAGGGCAGCCTCGTGCCGCACTGCTCATCACCTAAAAATAGGCGGCTCGTGGGCCCCAGCAGCGGGACCTGTCCTTCCCGCGCTGGCCACGGAGCTCGCATGGAGCGGTGCTGCGCGGGGTGGCACGGGGGCCCCTCTCTGCCCCGCAGATGGCTGGCGGCATCTTCTCCCCACTGGGGAGCTGCTCGGAGCTGGAGAAGGCCAACTGCCACCCGCTGGTGTGCCTGCTGTGCCATGAGCCCTACCAGCACCCCTGCCTGCTCGACTGCTACCACAACTTCTGCGCCAGCTGCCTGCGGGGCCGCGCCAGCGATGGCCGCTTGCGCTGCCCACTCTGCGGGTAGGGACACCATGCGCAGGGGGACACCAGGGCTGGGTGTGCAGCCTCGGGGCCACAAAGCCACCCCACCAGCCCTGGGCAGGTGTCCTATCCCTGTCCATGTCCCCATGCCCATCCCTGCAGGCACCCCTCAGTGGTGAGGGGGGGCACAGGGCTGCCCCCCGTGGACCGGCTCCTGCAGTTCCTGGTGGACAGCTCAGCCGACGGCGAGGAGGACGTGCAGTGCGCCAACTGTGACCGGTGCTGCGCCAAGGCGGTGAGGGCAGTGGGACAGACGGGGTGGGCACGGGACCCCCCGCCCGTGTGTGCCACCAGCCACCCCCTGCCCATGCAGGAGCTGGACACCATGTACTTCTGCAACACCTGTGGGCAGCCTCTCTGCGCCCCATGCCGCGAGGAGACCCACCGTGCCAAGATGTTCGCCCGCCACGAGATCGTCTCCCTCTCCAAGCGCACCAAGGACATCCACAAGAAGTGCCGTGAGTCCTGCACCATGCTGTGCCATGCCAGGCTGTGCCAAGCTGTGCTGCACCACACCGTGCCAGTCTGCCCAATACCCTGTCCCTTGCAGCACTGCACGAGGAGCCCTACATCATGTTTTCCACTGAGAAGAAGTCCATGCTCTGCATCAACTGCTTCAGGGACATGCAGGGGTGAGCAGCCCCGGTCCTGCACCTGCCCCACACCCTGTCCCGCCCCATGCCCTGACGCCTGTGCCCGCAGGGAGAGCCGGGCGCACTGCATCGACATCGAGACGGCGTACATGCAGGGCTGCCAGCGGCTGGACCAGGCGGTGATGGTGGGCAGGGGCTGGTGGGGCTCGGGGGGATGTGGGGCGCGGTGCTGCCCGCAGCGCTGCAGCTGTCCCTGCCGCAGGCTGTGAAGGAGCTGCAGACCTCCACGCGTGAGGCCATCGTCCTCCTCAAGGCCATGATCGAGGAGGTGCGCAACAGTGCCAGCGAGGAGGAGGCGGCCATCAACTCCCTCTTCAGCCGCATGCAGGTCAGGGTCACCGTGCCCCGCGCCCACGGGTGCCTGCTGGGCGGGCACAGCAGAGCTGGGGCGGCGGGAGGGGACCGGGGCGGCCGCAGGACACAGGGTGGCCATGCCATTTGCAGGAGCAGCTCTCCGAGAGGAAGAAGACGCTCCTGAAAGCTGTGCAGAGGTGAGGGGCCGCAGGCTGAGCCCCCTCCCGGGGGTGTCCCCCTCCTGCGGCTCGTGGGGGTGCCCTGGGGCCAGGTGGCTGAGCCCTGTCCCGCTCTGCTGCAGCCAGCACGAGGAGAAGGAGAAGGCGTTCAAGGAGCAGCTCGCCCACCTGGCCTCCCTGCTGCCCACCCTGCAGGTAGGGCTCTGGGCAGGGGCCGGGCTGCCGTGGCCCCCAGGGGCGCCGGTGGTGACAGCCCCGCACCCACAGGTGCACCTGGTGACCTGCTCAGCCTTCCTGAGCTCTGCCAACAAAGCTGAGTTCCTGGACCTGGGCTACGTGAGTGGTGCTGGCACCGGGGGTGCTGTGGTGCCATGGGGTGGCCAGTGCACCCCGCCGCGGTGCCCGTCGCCCCTCACCGCTCCTTGTCACCACCTTTCAGCAACTGATGGAGCGGCTGCAGCGGATCGTGAAGCTGCCACACCGCCTGCGGCCGGCCCAGACCAGCAAGGTAGAGCTGAGCCCCTACCCACAGGCAGCCCCCGCTGCCGGCTCTGCCCCAGCCCCACCGCGCTCATCCCCATTTCGCCCCCAGATCAACAGCGAGTACCGGGCAGAGTTTGCCCGCTGCCTGGAGCCCCTGCTGATGCTCAGCCCCCGCCGCTCCGTGGTGGGCAGCGCTGGTGGCATCGGCCCCGGCATCGCCAGCGCAAACATGTGAGGTGCTGGGATCGCACCCAGGGCTGGGGCGCATCCTGTCACGCATGTCCCCATGTCCCGTGCTGCACACCGTGCCACAAACCCCCCTCGGCATCCCACCGCACCGAGCTTGCCCCACTGCTGCCCTTGAGCGTGTCACCTCGGTGGTGGCAGGGGACAGTGCGGAGCACAGCTGCACTGACGAACGACAGGCACGGGGGCTTCAAGTGACACTTCTGGGAAGCAGGGCTGGCAGTGGGGCTGGCAGCAGGGTGGGCAGGCAGTGGGGTGCCCGGCGAGCCTGCACCCCGCTCCCCCCCAGCCCGACCTTGCTCCCCGGGGGCCCTGGCACCAGCTCCCACTCACCCACGGTGCCGCAGCCCCTTCGCCCGCCACTATTTTTATCAGAATTTCAGGGAAGTGCCCGGCCGTTCCTCGCCTGGGATATATTTAGGCCCATTGATGTCACGGTGGTGCTGGCCCTGCCAGGCGCTCCCGGCAGGAGAGGACAAACAGGCGCTGCCGCCCATGGGGACCGCTCCTCGCCCCCGGCCGGGCTCAGCACCACGGGGCTGAGCTCCTCGGAGCTGCTGGCGCGGGCAGGGGGAGCGTGGCACTGCACGGTAGGACCGATGGCGGTGGGGCAGGACGGGGAGACTGTGAGACAGGGCAAGACACGGGGGCAGCGGCACCCGCCAAGGGGCCGGGAGATGCCGGTGCTGAGGGAGCCGGCCCCATCCTTCCCTCTGGAAACGTGCCGAGCTCGGCTCCTGCCTTCTCCCCACCATGGCCAGTCACAAAGCTGTGTGCGTCGGGAGAGCAGTCCGTGGAAACGTGACTTTCGGAGTGGCATAAGGTCCCTCCAACTGACCCCGCGTGCTCGGGCAAGGGAAGGAACAAGTGGGGCTGGCACGTCCCCAGGCACCCCAGGGCGAGGGGCCGGGGGCTGAGCCGGCACCGGGGCCCCCAGCACCACGTCCCCGCCACGGCTCGCCCAAAGCACATCGCTGTCCCCACCTCCACACAGGCTCCCCAGCAGCCAATGCTCCAAGACCCTCATGGTGCCTGGCTGCCCCCCCATCGGCGATAAAATGTCCACCAGCCCCATGGTGCGGAAGCCAACAATGCACCGGTACATCAGCACCAAGGTCCTGCTGGCTGAGGGGCGCGAGACCCCCTTTGCCGAGCACTGCCGCAACTACGAGAACACCTACCGGGTAGGGAGCGTGGATCAGGATGGGTCGGGGGGGACGGGACGGTTCTGCTCACGTGGCGTTGATGCCCCTGGCCCTGCAGATGCTGCAGATGGAGATCCAGGGCCTGAAGGACCAGGTGCAGGAGCTGCACCGCGACCTCACCAAGCACCACTCGCTCATCAAGACGGAGATCATGAGCGAGATCCTGCAGAAGTCGCTGCAGATGGACGTGCAGATCGCTGCTCACTATTCCGCCGTGGAGATGATGCGCAGCGTCTTTGAGGAGGTGCGTCCAGCGCGTCGTGTGGAGCAGGGTCCCTCTGCAGAGCAGGGTCCCTCCGTGCTGTGCCACACCGCGCTGCGCCGCTCCCTCTCCCTCTTGCAGGTCTGGGAGGAAACGTACCAGCGGGTGGCAAACGAACAGGAGATCTACGAAGGTACCGATGACCCCCCCGTTGCCGAGCCCCCTGTGCCAGTGCACCAGCCGTGGCCACAGCCCGTCCCCCTGCCCCCAGCCCAGCTCCACGACCTGCTGCAGCTGCGGCAGGAGAACAGCTGCCTGACCACCATCACCAAGCAGATCGCGCCCTACGTCCGCTCCATCGCCAAGGTGAAGGAGCGGCTGGAGCCCAGGTGAGGGGCGCGGGGGGGCTGTTGGGGCTGGGAGACCCGGCCTTGGCTCACACCCCCCCGCAGGCTGCAGGAGCCGCGGGAGCCCAAGGAGGAACAGGCACAGATGCTGCTCAAGATCTGCGACAGCGGCGAAGCGGCACCAAGGTAGGCGATGGCAAGCACCCGGTGCCAAGTTCCCCTGCGCCCTCCCCAGCTGCCCACACCGAGGTGCCTCCCCCTCCCCAGGGACGCCTCGTCCGGCAGCACAGCGGGGGCTCTGGCCAGCCCTGGGGAGCGCTGGGAGCCTGGCCCCGCCGGAGACCCCTCTCCAAAAAGCACAGACTGCTGCAGGGGCCAGCAGGAAAGCGGGGCCGGGAGCAGCGCCCGGAAAGAGCTGGTGCCGTAGAGCCCGACAGCGCGGAGGCAGCCGGGGCCCAAAGCCGCGTCCCGGCTGTCGACCGCCCTGCACCGCGAGCAGGGGCAGGAAAACCACCCCAGCACAGGGCGGCTGCTGCGCACGGAAAGCTGCCTAAGGGTGACTTTGTTGGTCTGAAAAAACAATTGTCCTTGCACTCTCCCTCTCGTGTGTTACAAGTGAAATAAATGGGTGCAAGTGTACATGTCCGCTTGGTTCTGCAGCTCTGGACAGAATCAGCCCTCCAACACCCTCCCTGCGCCTGGGGAGCTTCGGCCTGCACCGAGCTTCCAGGCACGGGATTGCCAAAAGTACAAGGTTGAGAGGGGATGTTGGTCTCAAAAGCACCAAGAGGGCTCTGAGCAGTTGGCTCAGGGGAGGTTTCTCCTTTTCTCTTGCTTGGTCCTGCCGTGGGCAGACGCTGCCGCCGCGCGGCCGGAGTGGGTGGGAGCCAGCGCTGCCACACTCCCACAAACCAGCATCGAGGTGCATTTACTGCAAAGAACAACTTGAGAAGATTAGTTTCCATCCTCAGCTCACATCAAAGCCCACACTTTGTTTGTTTGTTCCAAAGTACGCTTGGAGTTCACGGCAGAAAAAAGCTACAAAAAATCTTATTAAAAATTAACTCGCCCGAGGCATGCTGGCTACAACAGCAGGTCACAGCCTCTCTGAGCTAAAAACATGTTCAGTAGAAGACAAATTAGCAGTGCAGGTGTCAGGCTGACGCTCCGTGCAGAACACGCTGCGGAATACAAAGCAAACCTGGCAGAGGAAGGACCGTGCATCGGTTGAGAGAGATGGAGAACTCACCCCATCCTGAGGGCTCCAACGTGTGTTCTGGAAACCCACTGCGAGGATTCCAGTTCCAATGATGTCACCGGCACCTCAAGAGATCCCCAAATAACCACCAGACAGAAGTTGGCAATATCTTTTCTTGTTTTTCATAAAATAAAAGACTAACCCAAAGCAATTCCCCTCAGTGCCCCCTTTCCTGAGCCGTACCACACCACTGTCCCCAGGGAACACCGCAAGCCCCAAGCATGAGCTGACGAGCCATTCATCTCCATTCCAGCAAGGAAGAATAACGTAAAAGTCAAGAAAACAGTGCACCTCTTTGGTATATAACGACAGAGTAAGTTATACCACAAAGCTCGAGTAGGAACCATTTCCAAAATGGTAATGTTTAAAATAGCATTAGCTAGCCAAACTTTTTTCTCACTTGGGGAATTTCCCCAGCAGCATCTCGCAGTCATGCCAACATCCCAGGTTTTGCCCGAAAAAGAAGGCAAGGATCTCAAGTGCCCGACAGTTGCAGTTCTTTCCCACCCCAAACCCCTGGGATCTCTGCAGGACCGAGGCAGACTGGCAGGGTAGGAAGCAGCGCTGTTTGGAAGAGAGAACAGAGGTGGTGGGGTCAGCTCGGGAAGGCAGCGGCTGAAGCAGCAATTTCCTGCGTTGGCGGCAGCAGCCAAGGGAGGAGCGAGCGGGCTCGCCCTCCTGCCACATTTCAGAGGCGCTCGCGATCCAGCGGCATGAGGCGAGTGGAAAAGGCTCCCTGTGATCAGCAATACCAGGGAGAACCTGAGGAGTGGAGCTGGAGGGCCGCGCACCAGCTCACAGAGTTGGGCCTGAAGAGATTAAAGCCACGAGACTGGCTCACAAGGTGAAAAAGCTTTAAAATCGAATTATGCCATAGGAACAATCCACTGACCCGCGCCCTTCCTGTTCTCCGGAGAACCGGTCCGGAGGTGTTCAGTATGATTCAGCTTCTGCAGGTAGGAGGGTTTGGTTCTCTTTAGGGTCACTACAGGCAAAGTTATCTGGAAGATCCCTGAATGTGCAACGAAGGACTTATCTCAAGAAGGATAAACAAGCTTCTGATCTGCTAGTGAGCTGGCAGCTGCCCAGCTCTGCCACCCTTCCCCAGCTCCTCCTGGGCAGCCAGGAAATCCCGAGGGGCTACTCCAGGCACCGGCACCACGCACCGTCCCTTGCCCCGTGGCACCTGGCACCGCACGTTGACTCAGTCAGTCCGGTTTTCTCCCACATTACAGTTCCACTTTGACTCCTTTAATAAAAGGGAGACCTGACGGCACTTTCCGTTTGTACTCCAGGTACTCTTCTCCAAAGAAGTGAATGAGCGTGATCTCCTCCTCCTCGATCCGCTCCCTGAAGAAGCGCCAGGATGCCAGCGCGTAGCCCACCACGCAGATGGGGTTGCACAGTAACACCTGCGGGCAGACGCGGCCATTAGCATCCCCTGCCTCCCAGACACCGCGGCCGCCCCCACAGGCTAACTGCCCTTCTTTAAATTTGCTATGAGATCTAAATGCTCTACAAAGAAAATAAAAGATCCCAGCACCTTTTGTGGAATTCCATTCCAGAGATAAATAAGTGCTTATGCAGAACCAAGCCCACAGGCACAGCTGCTGGCTTCTGTGGCCCCAGCTCCAGAGCCTGTGCGTGGCCACGCTGCCCTACGTGCAGCCTTTATAGTCTCTCTCGGGACAAATAAACCCAAATGTCAAGCACGGGAAGAGCACAACTGAGGCAGCACTAAACTACAGCTCAACCACAGCTGGCTGCCCGTTCTCCCTCTGGCCATGGCCCTGGTTTGCATCCTGTGATGGGTACGTGGCAGCATTAAGAAAGACACGGTGTATACGACAAAAGTATCTGAGCACATTATATACAGTACCTGTGTTCCAATACTCCAGTAAAACCATCCCACGTAAGATGGGTGCCGGAACCACCCATACACCCCACTTGTCACCAAAGTATGAGTATCCGATTTCTCATTCTGAACAATGTGGTTGAAGTTGGAGCCAGCTGTGAGCATGGCCGCTTTCCTCAGGCAGTCCCCAAAGATCACCATCACCAGCCCCACGGTACTCAGCCAGGTGATCTGCTTCAGCTCTGCAAGTGAACAGGGATGGGTCACAACAGGTTTGCATAGATCAGGCTCGTGGTGTGGGTGGTCACGGGTGCTTGGGTCGGTGGGTGAGCTTTTCCCCCCCATATCAAAGCGCAACAGGGTGTAAACCACAGCCAGTGTTCCCTACCCTGCCGTCCCGCCACCAAAATACATAAAAATAGTGTCCCCTGCCACGGAGCCACCCCTGATGTGGAGTCTGTACATCTGCAGCAGTGCCCAGCTTTACAGCATAAAGCCAACGCAACGCACAGCCGAGCGGATGCGCCCAGGCCAGGCAGGAAGCTCCACAGCCCGCACTGCCATTATGAAGTGGGGAAGGAGAACATCTCTCCTCTCTCAGAAGAACTCAGCGCTCCAGACTGGGCAAACAGCACCAGTTTTTGCCAATTTGATTTTATCCCAGGTCCAAAGAAGACGCCCAGATGTAACCGAAGTGGTGTTCTTTGTACCACCAAAGCAGCTTCAAAGGTGCAGGCAGAAAAAGGCTGAAGAGCCGCAACAGGACATAGACAAAGACAGCCAGGTGTGTCAGAGCGAGGGGGCACTACCTCCCACCCCCCCGAGACTGAAACCAAGAGGCTTTGAGCACAGAGAGACTAAGGCCATGTCAGAGCGCTGCCCACCGCGGCATGGTCAGCCGTGCGGGGATCACCAGCACTCTGCTACCGATCGGTGTCCCGGGGCGAGCCACGGGCAGAGCCGGGGGATGGCAGCAAGGGTCCGGGCAGCCGACCTGGGAAGAGGAGCTTCTCCAGCGTGAACTCCACCCAGGAGGAGAGCGCGGCCAGGTTGTACTCGAAGCTGTGGTTGAGCAGGAAGGAGTCCAGCGAGAGGCTGCGCGGGTTGTTGATGGCGGTCACCAGGTACTCCGAGTAGTGGAAAAGGGAGAGGGAGCACATGTACCTGCGGGGAGGGAGCCGGGCTGAGCCGGGCTGCGCCCCCCGCTCCGCTCCGCCCCGGTCCGTCCCTTACCAGCCGAAGTGGCGCCAGGCGGAGCGGCCGGCGCTGAGCAGCAGCCCGCAGCCGAACGCGAAGCCCAGGAAGCCGGCCCGGACGGCGATCTGCGGCCAGAGGGGAGAGAAAACGCTGCCACCGCCCGCCGGAGCCTTCCAGCCGTCCCCCGCCCG
>VWYH01003353.1:1202442-1238380 GCA_013399365.1 Pampusana beccarii
CCGAGCCGGCCGTCTCGCCTGCCTCCGGTACCTGGCGGCCGAGGCCGCGCTCCCCGGGGACGCGCGGGCGCGCAACGGGGCCACGCCGGCCCACGACGCCGCCGCCACCGGCAACCTCGCCTGTCTCCAGTGGCTGCTCACGCAGGGGGGCTGCGGCGTGCAGGTGCGAGCGGGAGCGCGGGGGTCGGCGGGAGGGAGCAGCGGGTCCCGGTGGGCTCGGGCAACCAGGAGGAGACGGTCGCGCCTGGACCGTCCAGCTCTGCCGCCGGTGCACCGGGGTCCGGGCCAGCACGGGCAGGACACCACCGTGCAGAGCGGCTGGCAGCCGGAGGGTCCCCGGCATCCCGGCGGGGCTCAGCCCCGAAGGGGCACAGACTCTCCGGGACCGTGCCCGGGGCTGCCGGCTCCTCCCGGGGTTACACAACGGCAGGACCGGGGGAATAAGCGGCTTGCCCCGGGGCCGGCCGAGAGCTAACGACATGTGACGGGCGGGAGGAAGAGGAGGCGGCGGAGGGGCTGGAAGCGCGGATTAAACGGGAAGGACGGGGTCAGCGCGCTGCGGAAACTCCCTGGCCGGGGGCCAGCTCTGCCCGCGCCCCGCCGAGCGCGGAGGGCGGCCGGGCCGGCGACACAGCGGGGCTCCGCGGGCAGGGGCTGCCCGCCGCCGGCAGAACGAGGGGGCTTTGTGCCGCGCCCGCTGTGTGCGGGTGGCACACGGCCCCGCCGGAGGGCAGCACGCTCGTCTCATGGTCCCTCCGACGGCCCGTCCCTCCCGCCGGCGCTGCTCCGTGTTGCCGGGACCTCCAGCCCGTGGCCCCCGGGCCCACGCACGTTCCCCAGCGCCCGATGGCCGCCCCGCTTCCTCCCGCAGGATACAGACAACTCCGGTGCCACCATCCTACACCTGGCAGCCCGCTTCGGTCACCACGAAGTGATCGACTGGCTCCTCCGCTTCGGGGGCAGCGACCCCACGGCGGCCACAGACACGGGAGCGCTGCCCGTCCACTACGCCGCGGCCAAAGGGGATTTCCCGTCCCTGCGACTCCTCTTGGGACACTGCCCAAGGTAACGGTCCCCGCTGCCGGCGGGCGAGACGGGCTCCACACGGGGAGCTCGCTACCCACCGGCGGGGGAGCGGGGTGCCCGCTGCCCCCCATCCCTCCCTCCGGCCGCCGGGCTCGGTGCCAGCGCTGGGGACGGATGCCGCAGCCACCCTCGTTCCCCAGCTCCAAGGGCAACGCGGCCGCGTTATCAGGCCGGGCAGACAGCTGCACCTTCTTTATGGCCCAGAAAGGGTGAGGAAGAAGAGAGCAGCGAGCGCTGGCAGAAATATTGCCGACGGGTCGGTTCACCGGGCTCCTGGCGCGGGGCGATAACACAGCGGCCTTTGTCCGCCCGCTGTTATGTAAAGGGATTGGGCCGCCCGCCCGGGAGGGGCCGCTCCCCGCGCCCGGGGCCCGCGGGCACCGCCGGGNTTCTCCTCTCGAGCCCTACCGGGGCCGGGCTGGTGCCCCGGGTTACGCGGCGCAGCTGCCCACCGGGCCGGCGGAACCGACCCCCCGCGGGTCTGCGGCAGCCGCTCCGCCGGCCCCGCTCTGATTTCCCACGGTGGAGCCCGCGGGATGCGCCACCGCCCCGCCCCGGTGGGCTCAGGGGCTGCAGGTGCGAGAGGGTGCGCAGCGGGATGCGAACCGGGGTTCAGCACCCCACTATCTCGGGTGCCACGACCCCACACCCCCCATCCTACCTGCCAGGCAGGGCCACCGAGCCCGTTGCAGGGTCCCTGTACCCCCACGGCACTCACTGGCCGCAGCCTCCCCAGCTCTTTATGCCTCCACCTCAGCTGTGCCCGCTCAGCCCTGGGCACCTGTGGGATTAACCCCCCGCAGCCCACAGCCACAGCCCCACCGCGGCTCCTGCTCAGTGCCCGCAGGATCGGCCTGGTGTGGTGCAGCCCTCCCGTGTTGGCTTTCACGCTTCTTGCTGGGGTTGCTCTGCCGCCGTCGCCGCCTTCCCCCTGAATTATTCAGGGTTCACCCCGCTCCCGGCCCCATGCCTGCCTGGAGGCTCCGTTACAGCTGCGAAATCCAACCCCTGGGTGCTGCAGCGGGACACTGGTGTTCCCAACCTGCCTTCGCCCCAGCCCCATGAGGTCCCTGGTAGCCGGTGGCCCGGTGTGAGGTTGCGGCCATCTGGCAAAACAGTTTACCAGCGCTTGCCCAAGTGGCTTAACTGCTTCCCAATTAGTGGGAAATGGCAACCAGGGGCTGAATGCGTGCCTGTCCCTGCACTGTCCCCTGCCCTGCAGCCCTGGC
This sequence comes from Pampusana beccarii, assembly GCA_013399365.1. Classification (NCBI taxonomy): domain Eukaryota; kingdom Metazoa; phylum Chordata; class Aves; order Columbiformes; family Columbidae; genus Pampusana; species Pampusana beccarii. The sequence goes on from VWYH01003353.1 coordinate 1,204,758, forward strand.
CCCAGCCCCTGCTCCGAGAGCGCCCAGCAGCATTGCGGGCCTGAGGCTGTGGCACGGCACAGTGGGAAGGCAGCGCTGGCTGCAGCCCGTCTCATGGTTACAGGGATCAATTATTAAGGGCCCATGATCGTTGTGATAACAGAGCGGAGTATTTATTGCTCTTCGTTTTTTAAATATTCAACAGGTTTTTTTATGGAGCACTTGATAGAACAGCTTCCTGTGCAGTGGGGATGCGGGATGTGGGATGTAGAATGGAGAATGGAGAACACAGGGCTATGGGGTGTGGGATGCAGGATGCACAATTCAGGATACACAATGTGGGACGTGGGGATGCCAAGGTCCACTGGGGTGGCAGGGGGACACCCATGCCTGGCAGTGGAGCTGGCAGGGGGCAGCAGGGCCGGCCAGCACCATGGTGCAGGTCAGCCTTTCCCTGCCGGCTCCCCTGTGGCCAGTGCTACCTAAGCTGCTTATTTTAAAATACTGCTAAATTGCAGTGTCCGAAAACAGCCGGAGGAAGGAGCTTAGCCTAAGCAGGCTGATTAACTTAGTGACCTCCCGCTGCAGTGGCCGCTGCTGCACAGGGACCCAGCGGGGAGCCAAGGGGTGGATGGCTCTCAGCCCACGCTGCCCACGTTGCCCATGGTGCCGCACTACACAGCTCTAGTGCTGCCTTGCCTGCCCCCAGCCAATGTGTCCCCTGTGCCCTGTGTGTCCCCATGTCCCTGTGACCCATGTGTCCCACATCCTGGCTTGCGGTGGCTGTGGGTGATGGGTGCTGTGCCCCGCTTACAGCACGCTGAGTGCCCAGACCAAGACAGGAGCCACCCCGCTGTACCTCGCCTGCCAGGAGGGCCACCTGGAGATCATCCAGTACCTGGTGCAGGACTGCGGGGCTGACCCCCACGCGCGTGCCCATGATGGCATGACCCCGTTGCACGCTGCTGCCCAGATGGGCCACAACACCGTCATCGTCTGGCTGGTGAGCGCTGGCTGGGCATGGCCTGGTGGTGTGGGGGCCCGGAGTGGCGGCACAGCGTGGGGCTGGTGGCACCAGCACTCAGCCCGCCTGCCCGCACAGATGAGCTTCACAACGGTAAGCCTGTCGGAGCGGGACGCCGAGGGGGCCACGGCCATGCACTTTGCCGCCAGCCGCGGCCACGCCAAGGTACTGAGCTGGCTGCTGCTGCATGGCGGGGAGATCACTGCAGATGGCTGGGGTGGCACGCCGCTGCACGACGCCGCTGAGAACGGCGAGCTGGAGGTGGGTGCTGGTGGCTGGTGGGGTGCTGGGGCTGGGGAGGCTGCCCTCTGGCCCTGCCACGCACCCCCTCTCCCCAGTGCTGCCAGATCCTGGTGGTGAATGGCGCCGACCTCAGCATCCGTGACCAGGATGGTTACACGGCGGCTGACCTCGCTGACTACAACGGCCATGGCCACTGTGCCCAGTACCTGCGCACGGTGGAGAACATGGTACAGTGGTGTGCTGTGGCAGAGTGCGCGGGGAGCACACGGGGCCCCACCGCTCCCCCCCTGCCGCCTGACCGAACCGCTGTCCCGGCAGAGCATGGAGCACCGCGTGCTGTCGCGAGACCCCTCGGCGGATGGGGAGTGCCGGCAGCCCGACTCGGGCATGTCGTCCCCCAACACCACGGCGTCAGCACCCCGGGCGCGTTTCGAGGTGGGCTCCCCCGTCAGCACCCTCTCCAACTACGACTCCTGCCACTCCAGCCAGTCCAGCACCGCGGAGAAGAGGGGAGGCCCCCCGGGGGCCCCCGCTGCCCGTGAGTGTGGGCCCAGGGGGTGCGGGGCAGGGGACGCGGGGCGAGCCCCCCTGACCCCCTGCCCTGCACAGGGGTGCCCGAGCCGGCGCTGGCGGACATGCAGGCGTACATGGACATGCTGGATCCTGAGACACGGCCGCGGGGCCGGGGGCCAGCAAGCGAGGGACCCCCCCTCCCACCGCCCNNNCGCCACCCCCCACACGGCTGACATCTACGTGCGGGCCAAGAACAACCTGCGGCATGTGGAGAGCCAGGCGCTGCGCCGAGAGGTACTGCCCCGCATCCCATGCACCGTGTGCCCTGTGCCCCGGGCACTGTGCCCAATGCATAGCCACTCCTGGCCAAGCAGCTCAGGGGACATGCCACCCAGGGGGGACAAGCTACCGGGCACTGATCCCCCATGGGGAGCTGTTAGCTCTTGGTGGAACCAGGAGGGCCCGGCCCCAGCTTCAGGCCATGGCCCCACAGTGCTGGCACGCACCGGGGGGCTGGGACACAACCGTCAGCAAGGGCACAGCGAGCTGGGGCTGGTGGTGCTCCTGCGCCTGCATGGCACTGGGTGGCCCTGCCCCACCGCCACGCCAGTATGGGCACCTGGAGGCACTGCGCAGGCCGGCGCGTGGCCAGCATCGCAGCCGCGCCCACGTGGCCTCGGCGATGCCACCAGCACCGCACTGCACTGGGCGTGGGCGGCTGCGCAGGCTGTAACCCGAGCGGCCGGCTCCGGTGTCACCCGCGCTGCGGGTGTCGGGTGGCACAGCGGGTGCTGCCAGGAGCTGAGAGGGCTCAGCCGGGCGTGCACAGGTAAGAGGGGTGCAGCCCCCTGGGGCGGGCTGGGGGGGACAGGGACACAGTGGGCTCAGGGCTGCCCCAAACCCCTGCCATGGCTCTTGCCACTCACCAGGGACAGCAGCCCGGTGCACAGCCGTGGCCAGGGCACTGGCAGAGCCCAGCACCGCAGGGGATAGGGGCACGTGGGATGGGGGTCTTGGCAGAGTGGAGTGTGCCAGGCCCCTGTGGGGCTCAGGACCCCATTGTGGTCATTCTGCATGGCCCCGGCTCGTTAGTGCTTACTGGGGTAAGAAGCAGCCCTGCCTGGGGCTACCTAGCTGGGCTGCCCGTGGGAGGTGCGGGTGTGTGCCGGCGTGGTGCCAGCACAGCGCAGTCACCCCACGCAGCGGGGCTGAGCGGTATGGACCCTCACACCGGAGCGGGGCCAGGGCTGCTGGGGCGGGAGCCAGCCCTGGCACAGCGCCCATGGCAGCCAGAGCAGGAAGCGCTGAACTGGTGCTTGTTGACTCAGCTGGTGCTGGCGAGCACCCGGGCTCACCGTGCAAACGCTGTGGGTGGAGGTGGTGCACAGACAAAGGCAAATAGCGGGCCCCCTGGCACAGGGAGCAGGGCTGTGCTGCTGAGGCACCCCAAACCTGGGGAACGGACGTGACCCCCTGCAGCACTAGTGCTTGGCAGCACGACCCACAAAGCCGCTGTGGTATGTGCCGGGGTGAGCCGAGGCTGCGCTGCCTGAGAGCCCCGTTCAGAGAGAGGTTTGGAACTGGGCCCTGGCCCCACGGGAGATAAGCTCCCAGTAATCCGTGGGGCCGGGGCTCGGCACTCCTGTTCCCAGGGGGTTATCCCAGGGGAGGCTCGGCCAGGATCCTGGGTCCAGGCTCCGGGGTCACGGTGCCAGGTGCTGACAGCACACAGTGTGCGGCCCCTGTTGCAGCCTCGTGCTGAGCGGATCCCAGGGGAATGCACCTGCCGTACCCCAGCCTGGCATCTGCCCCAGGGTCACCGCTGGCACAGCCCCGCTCCACTGCAGCTCTGCCCCACGGCCACCCTGGTCACAGCCAGGCACAGCCGCACTGAACCGCGCTCCCCATTGCAGCTGACATCCCGCGAGAGCAGCCCCGAGGGCCTGCGCCGGGCCGACTCCACCAGGCGGTCAAGGAATTTTGGCAAGCAGCCGAGCACCGGTGACTACTACAAGCACCTGGGGCACGGTGCGGCCGAGCAGCCTGGCCCCCGGCGAATGGCGCACAGCGAGGAGGTGAGCCCTGGCCTCGCGCCCTGCGCCTGCACGTGGCTCCGCAGCACCGGGCAACACCTTCCCGTGCTCTTCCAGGCATTGCCCATCTCGGCAGACACCATGCGCAATGGGGACAGCAAGCCCAGTGCTGAGCTGCCGCCGCCGCCGCCACCCCCGCCACTGCCTGACGCTGCCTGCCCACCGCCCCCACCGCCGCCCCCACCGGCTGAGACCCCCGCCGGCCCCCGCCGCTCCTCCTCCTCCACGGGAAGTAAGTGGCGGGGAGCTGGGTGGGCACAGAGAGCGATCCCGGGCACCGTCCCATCGGCTGCACCGCGTCTCCTCCTGCGGCGCTCTGGCCGCGCAGCTCCTGACGGCCTCTCTGTCCTTCTCTCCTCCGGTGTCGGTGCGGGGGCCCCCACGCCCGCCCGCCCCCGCCTGCTCTCACTGCTGGCTGCTTCTCTTCTCTCTTGTCTTGTGGTGGCCAAATCCTTCCTTTGCCGCGCGCCCTGCGCCGCCTCTCTGCTTCTCCCTCTAGGAGGAAAGGCACTCAGGCAGATGAAGAGTAAGTATCGCGGCCTCGCGCTCCTCCCTGCTCAGGGGGTGCCTCGGCACGGGGCACGGCTGGAAGGGCCTGACCTGGCACCATCCTGCGCCGGAGCCACCGGCCATTGACGGCTGCCGGGGCTGGCAGCTGCCCACAGCCCTCTTGCCCACCAAGCCCTTGCCACTGCGTCGCCAGGCCGGTCTGACATGTGGGCGCCACAAGCGCCGGTGTGGGGCTGCCGAAGCCAGCGAGCAGGGCTGGCAGGGCTGGGCACGCAGCCGGGGCCCCACGGCCCCCACGGCCCCGCCGCCGGCCCTGCGCACAGAGGGCCTTTGTTCACGCTCAGCCGGCCGGCGTGACCCCGCCACGTGAGCACACCGGCCGCTCCCCCGCACTGATCGCAGCCAGCGGGTTTGGCCGCCGCTTGGCGTCCGCTTTATTAGCGCCGGTTCCCAGGGCTGGGGGGTCTCAGCTGGCGCTGGATGGCAGCGCGTGTGTCCCGCTGGGCTCTCAGCACCCGCAGCCGTCTGGCCCCGGCGCAGCCGAGCGGCGCGAGCTGCGGGCGCCAGCGGTGGGGAGGGGGCTCTGCCTTGGCACAGCACTATGGGCCGTTAGGGACCCACACATGGCTGGCACGGACGGTGGGTGCTCGCGGGGTGGGAGGCACAGCCAGTGGTGTGGGCATCCCCAGGGCACTGCCATGCCCCTGTGCCGGTGCTGTGCATGGCTTGCGGCTGGCAGCGGGGTGGGTGCAGGCTGTTGATGCGGCGCTTCTGGGGGCTGTGGGGGAATGTAGGGGGTCCAGAGCCCCCCGGTGGCTCGGGACTATCCGTCTGTGCTGGAGCTGGTGCCAGCCACAGACCCATCCCTCCACAGGCTGGTGACTGCTGTCACAGCAGGTGCTGTGGGGAGGGTGGCACTTGGGGCTGGGGCTGTGCTGGGGCCACAGGAGCTGGGCGCTGGGGTGCTGTTCCAGCAGGGTCCCATGGACCCAGTGAGCTGGGAGTTGAGGCGCTGGTCTCACGGACCCAGGGAGTTGGGTGCTGTGGACTCGGTGAGCTGGGTGACGGGGTGCTGGTCTGCTGGGCTCCCATGGACCCAGCGCCTGGCTGCCAAGGTGCTGGTCCCACGGGCCTGGGGGGCTGGGTGCTGGGATGCTGCTCCGACGGGAGTCCCAGGGGCTCCCGGGGGTGGGGGGCATTCAGCCGCCCACCCTGCCAACGCCGTGCCCTTGTGCCGGCGGGGAAGGCGGGGGGGCTGCCGCCGGGGGGACCCTCACTGCCCGCCCTGCCTCCCCCCAGGCACCAAGTCCTTCAACATGATGTCCCCCACCGGCGACAACTCGGAGCTGCTGGCTGAGATCAAGGCCGGGAAGAGCCTCAAGCCGACGCCGCAGAGCAAAGGCTTCACCACCGTCTTCTCCGGCAGCGGCCAGGCGGGCGCCAACGTAGGTGGCAGCGGGGGAGCCGGGGGCCGGTGGCGGGGAACGGCGGGCGCCCACCGACCCCCTCCGTCCTCCCTCCGCAGGCAGACTCGCCGGCGTCCTCGCCGTCCCCCACCAGGACGCCCACCCCGCCCGCCACCCCCGAGGCTGCCGCGCCGCCGCGCTGCCTGGCGGGGGGCTCGCCGGAGCCGGTGCTGAACGGGAGCTCGCCGGTGCCGGCGGCGGGCGCGGGGGCGCCGGTGGAGGCAGAGACGCTGGTGCCGAGCCACGACGAGCAGGGCCGGCCCATCCCCGAGTGGAAGCGGCAGGTGCTGGTGCGCAAGCTGCAGCTCCGCATGCAGGAGGAGGAGGAGCAGCGGCGCAAGGTAGGGGCGTCCCGCGGGGGCACGGCGGGCGCCGCCGGGCGGCCGGTGCGGGAGGAAGACGTGCGGCGCCTGGAGCGGCGGCTGGGCAGCCTGCGGGTGATGCACGGGGCGCGGCCGAAGGAGGAGCTGCCGCCGCTCACNGCAGCCGCCCCCCCGCGCTGCCGGGGAGCGTGTCCCCGCCGCCGGCCGGCCCGGGGGAACGGGAACGGGGAGGTCCCGGCGCCCAGCACGACCCCCGCCGGGAGCTCCTGGGCTGCGGCGTCTCCGTCCGCAGCCTCAAAGCCAACTACGAGGGGCCGGGGAGGGTGACCAAGCGCAGGCGGGTGCAGCCCACCGGCAGCGCCCGCCGGCCCGTCCTGGAGGAGGAGTACGGGGCCGGGGCGCCGCGGGAGCGCGCAGAGGCGCGGCGGGAGCGCGCAGCCCGCCTGTTCCTGCAGCACTGGAGGCAGCGGGCGCTGGCGGCGGCGCCCGGNAGCCGAGCCGCGGGGCTCTACTGGCCCCAGCACTTCCTGCCGCACGTCGGCGGCTCGCCCGTGCCCCACGACAGCCTCCCGCTCGACCTCTTCATGCTGGGCTACTTCCAGCTGCTGGAGATGCCGCTCAGCCCCGAGGAGCGGCGGTTCCGCCACCTCCTCTGCTACGAGATGTTCGACCGTCTGGGCAGCCACAGCTGGCCCCGCGTCCGCCGCTTCCACCGCGCTGCGCTGGAGCGGGTTGAGGCTGGCCACCGCTGCTGGCTCGATGGCTTCGAGGACCTCGTGCAGGAGTTTTTTGGGGATGGCCCCGCCGCGGTGGTGGAGAGCCTGCTGGAGCCCCCCACCATGGCCCCGGGACGGGAGGGGGTGGTGGTGCCGGAGCTGGGCGAGTTCAGTGAGGAGGATGTCTGCCGCTTCATCGACCACAGCTTCTCCTTCTGGAAGGAGAAGGAGGCAGAGATGTCTGACACCTGAGCTCGGCAGAATGGCGCAGGCAGTACCAGCGGCCTGGCATGGGGCTGGCCAGGACCAGGCTCAGGGGCAGCCAGGGGCAGCGAGAACCGGTGTCCGGGTTCCTCAGCCACCTCTGTGGCTCTGACAGTGCCGCGGCTCTGCTCGGCTCGGTGGAGGGCTCAGTGTTGGTTTGTGTGGCTCTGGGCCGAGGTTGTGGCGTGCCGCTTGCCGTGGCTGTGTGTTGTGCAGGGGAGTGCAGCACCGGGGCTGCACTCCCCTCTGGCGTGGCGTTTGCAGTGCCAGGGTGGTGTGGGCCCCGCGTGTCAGTGCAATAAAGCTGTGATGTGCTGCGAAGGGCTGGCCGCGCCGCGCACTCCTTCCTCCTCCCTGCGCCGGCAGAAGGCGGGCAACATTGGGGAGCCATGTACAAGCAAGCCACAAACCGGCGAGCCCCGCCAGTGACGTGCTGGGAGCACAGAGCAGCCTGGCCGCCAGCAGGACGTGGTGCCAACACACTAGGGCGATGCCACTGCCCTGCGGAGCCAGTGGCGAGGGCGGGCTCCTGGTGGTGCCGGTGACACGGCTGTCTGTTGCAGGAGAAGGAGGAGGAGGCGCGCCTGGCCAGCATGCCAGCCTGGAGGAGGGACATCCTGCGCAAGAAGCTGGAGGAGGAGAGGTGAGCCGGGGCCAGAGGCTGCTGCGCTAGCCAGCTGTCCCCACGGCTCCGCTAACCGCGCTCTTCCCTTTGCCTTCGCAGGGAGCAGAAACGGTGAGTGCCGTGAGACCCTTCCTTGGGCGGGTGCACAGGCATTGCAGCTCTGGTAACCGCAGTGCCCTGTGCCCTCTGCTGCTGAGCAGGAAAGAGCAGGAGAAGCAGAAGCGGGAGGAAGAGGAGAAGGAGAAGGAGCAGTCAGAAAAGCTAAGGACTCTCGGGTACGATGAGACAAAGCTGGCGCCCTGGCAGCGGCAGATCATCCTCAAGAAGGGGGACATAGCCAAGCACTAGCCACGCCACACTGCATCCCGGCTCTTCGCGGTGGGAGGAGGCTGGTGGGTCACACCGCAGACCGGGACGCGCCTCGGCAGCCTCCTCCCGCCGCAGATGGCCATGTAGCCCGACCTGGAGGAGCGCCCCCCGCTGCCTCGGGCACCCGTAGCCCCCCGTCCTGCTGCCGCCCCGTCCTGCCCTTTGCAAAGCGAGCTATTGTGGTGAGGGGCACCTGGCTCCTTGCGGGATGCCCGGCTCACGCACTGCAGTGGGCTCGCTGTGCTGCCGGCTCCCTGTGCTACTCGCTGGCATCACTTGCCTCCAATCCTGCCCCTCCTGCCTCCAGAGCCGCTCGAGGCTGGCTCCCGGCTCACCTCCGCTCCGGACCGCCTGCCTTTCCAGCAATTAAAGCGATGAACCCAGCCAGCAGTGCCCCGCGCCTTCCTGGGGCTGCCCGTGCCACCCCCTGCCCACGCCATACCGTGCCCATGTGGTTCCGCCATCGCCACCATCACTCACGTTGCCTGCATCACCTGTGGTGGCCACATCACCGGTGGTGGCCCTGATGCCAGCAGTGCCCTGTGCCCTGACAGGCTGGTGCAGTGCTGGGAAGAAGGGCTGGGGGCCGGCGGTTGGAGAACACACCGCTTTATTAGGGTGGGGGCAGGCACGCCTGGCAGCGGGCGGCCTCGAGAACTATCCCATGGGTTTGCGGCAGGCTCGATGCCCGCTCGTCCTGCGAGCGGCTGGGCAGCCGGTGCACCAGGGCACGGGGTCCCCCCTGGCCCTGGGAGCAGGAGGACATAAATAGGGGGGGCAAGCGGGCAAGGAGGGGACATAAAACTGACATAAAATGTCTACACGGCGTAAGTAACAATACTTAGGGGTACGGCTTGCCTGCCTGAGGCACCTGGCGAGCCAGGGAGGTGCCAGGAGCTCCCTCCGGTGGGGCAGCAGTGCCGGGGTCAGGGGCCCGCCAGCAGGCTCCGGCGCAGCGCCTCAGCACAGCCACCCAGATCCATGTGCTCCAGGGCGGCGAAGACACGGTCGAGCGTGGCGCTGGTCTGCTGGCACCAGCGCTTCAGCATCTCGTACTGCTGGTCACGGATGTGGGCCACCTCCAGCTCCACCAGCTCGATCTCCGCTTCCCGCAGCTCCAGCACCCGCATGAACTCCTTCCAGCGCCGCACCGGCACCGCGTCGATGACGGCGTAGAGCTGGCTGCCTTGCAGCAGGGCGGTGCGGGGCTCCAGGGGGCAGGAGGGGTTCCCTTCGCCACCCGGCCGGGCTGTGCCGTGGGGCTGCTCGCGCAGCAGGGCCCAGTGCTCGGGGCTCCACCGCGCTGTGCCGGTGCCACGCTCCGTCCCCAGGGGAGAGCATGGCCGGGTCCAGCACAGACTGTCCCAGCCCCAGGCACTGACCTGGCACCACGGCGGGGCCACCACCTCAACTGTAGGGGTAGCCGCCTGTGCCGCAGGGAGGGGGCCACCTGCCAGGGTGTTTTGCCGAAGCCGCCTCCTCTTGTGGTAGATGGCAAGGGCGCCCAGGAAGAGGGGCCCAGTGAGTGCCAGCAGGATGTACTCCAGCCCCGAGCCTGCAAGGAGAAGCGGGAGCGTCCCCATCAGCCAGCTGGTGTGGTGTTCCCTGCGCCACCACCCCTGGCCCTGCCGCCCCCGCACCTCGGCCACAGCCGCTGCTGCACACCCGCTGGCACTCCTTGCCGCAGGTCTCCTGGGTGTTCCTGCAAGGACAGGGAGCCGTGGGTGCTGTGCCACGGGCCCCGCGCCTGTCCCCAGCCAGGGCACAGGGAGGGTCAGCGCTTACGTGCAGCATGGCCGGCACTCGCCCCCCTCAGCGTAGAAGTCGGGCTTGCAGGTGCCGCAGAGCGTGTCCTGCAGCTCCGTGCCTGTGGAGAGGGCGGGGGTCAGGCTGGTGGCACCGCCAGGGGGCCCAGCCGGGGGGCAGGTGCAGAACTCACAGGGCCGCTGGATGAGCCGCCCGGTGCAGGGCTGGCACTGCCGGCAGGAGAACTCGCTGCAGTGTTCGTCAAGGCAGTCGCGGAAGCGGCCGGGCTCGCAGCCACAGACGACGTTGCTGGTGGCTGAGCAGTTGCTCAGCACGCTTTGGAAAGCTGCAGGAGACAGGCGGTGAGCAGCACGGCACAGGCACTGCACGGCACAGCACAACACCGTGTGGCACAGCACCAGCTCACCGTGGCGGTCACACTCGTAGCAAGCCTGGCACTCGAGGAAGGTGTTGGGCTGGGCACGGAAGGTACCGGTGGGGCAAGCGTCGCAAATGCTGTCGTTGCCGTGGCTTGAGCAAGAGGTGAGCAGGAAAGTCCCTGCGGGAACAGCACGGAGCATGGCCAACCAGTGCAACGCAACCGGTGTGCCGCGGTGTGCTGTGCCGTGCTGGCTAGGCAGCTCTCACCTGCGGGACAGGGCTTGCAGCACCGGTCAGTCCCCTGGATCCAGTTCATGCCGGCGGGGCAGCGGGGCCTGGCGGTGTGCCTCTGCGGGCGGGTGGGCGGCTGCGCCGGCACCTGCTGTCCCTGCAGCACGCCGCGGTCCTGGGTCCCCAGGGGCTGCGATTCCCTCGCTGCCAGCCACAGCGCTGCCAGGATCACCTGCGGGCAGGGAGCAGGCAGGGAAGCAGGCAGCCGGGGCGCCCCGGGAGCTGTGCACCCCTCGCACCGTGCTCCTCACGCTTCCAGCCGCACACGCTGGGCTATTGGAGCCAGACCGAAGCCTGGCCCGGTGCTGCACAGACATCGGTGTCGCACTGGGCAGAACGGCAAGAGCTGCAGCCCCACATGCCCTGGGACTGCGTGGGTGTGGGGCCTGGGGCTGGGAATGCCCCATGGCAGCCCCTGTGCTGCACTCTCCCCACCGTACCCAAGCAGACTATTTCCTGTCGGCGCCACGGGGCACAGACACTGGGGGAGCTGCCGTGCCACCCCCTGTGCCTGGGGGGCCACCACTGGGTGCCCTGTGTGTGCTCTGCAAATGGTGCCACCAGCCTGATGGGGTGCTCAGCCACCTGCCCCCTGCCGTGTTGCTGGGGCCAAGGGAGGTGGCACACAGGCCACCACGGGTGCTCCTGCCCATGGGACGGACAGCCAGCCCGGCGGGGCACCGGCAGCCCAAGGGTTAAAGCTGCAAGGCTGGCTTTCCTGGGGTTTATCTCTCACAGAGGAGACTCTGATTTCCTGCCCAAGAGGAAGCCGTGCCTGGCTCACGCTCTCCCTGATGCTATCGTGCCTCATACGTACGTCCCAAACTAGGTCACCGCTCCCCCGGGCTCCGGGTGCTGCCCCCAGGGGAGCCCCCACGCCCCAGAGAGCCGGGCAGGGGCAGCCAGGGGGTGCCCACGGCAGCACCCCCGCCCTGGGGAGCGCCCCGGCGCGGGCAGGGAGCCAGGGGATTCCTTGCTGGGGGCTGGATTTCCCAGCCGCAATGGCCCCGATTACGGCAACTGAATCATTTTCTATTAAACCCGCCACAGACTGGAAACCGCGCACAGGCGTCCTGCTTGCGAAGTGCCGACAGCAGATCGGGGCGGCCGCCTCGGCTCGGCTCGGCTGCCAATGGCACATCTGAGTCACAGCTGAGGCACGGCCTGCCCGCGCCGCCGGCGAGCGGGGGGCGCGGGGAGCGGAGCCCCCAGCAGAGCAGAGCTGCAGGCACAGGAGCCGTCCCACCACGGGGGGGGCCCCTCCTCCCTCTGCTGCGCCAGCACCACCCTGCCCGTAACACAGTCCCGGTGCGGCCTCCGCTCCCGGCACCCGCGTGCCAGGAACACTCCCACCCAGCGCCAGGGTGGCTCCGGCAGTCGCCACCAACCCGACCCGTGTCCCGCAGGCTGTCGGCACAGCCGGTGCCCGTGGCAGGGCCCTGCCTGCAGCCCCGGCACTGGGCCCGCAGCTCCCACAGCAGCATTGCAGCCGTGCCCACAGCCGTCGTGGCTGTGCCTGCAGTCCCTGTGACCGTGCCCGCCGCTCCCACGGCCGTGCCGTGCTGCAGGTGCTGCTGCAGGGCAGACCCCAGTTCCAGGCATTCAGCTGGGGCTGTGAGGGTTTTGGGCACACCTGGCCCTGGGCTTACCCCCCCTCCTGCTGCAGATCCCCCACAGCCACAGCCCCAGGGCACCTGCAATTGGTGCCAGGGGTCTGCGGGACGCCGGTGCCGCTGCACTCACCCAAGCCACCCCCGGGCAGCAGCGCTTCATCCTTGCAGCCATGCAGCTGGGTCATGCCGGGGGCCGAGGGGGCTGGGGCGGTGGGTGCCGTGGGTGCTGGGGCAGCTCAGTGCCCAGGCCGGGCGCTCCGGCGCCCCATGGCCACCGCCAGCAGCACACGGTGTGCAGTGAGTGAGCGCCAGCCCTCCCCACACAGGCTTTTACACCCAACCACAGCAGGAGGAAATGCTTTTTTGGAAACGAGTCCGGGGATGCGAAACGACATGATGGGAGTGCCGTGCGCGGGAGGGACCTGCGCCGCCTCACCATGGGCCACTGCCCTCCCTTTCCCGCTGCACAGACCCACCATGGCTGGGGGGTGTGGGGGGCAGCGCTGACCCCCTCCCCTGGGCTCCATCCCACCCCAAGCCCCAGGGCTGTCCCCAGCGTCCCCGCGGTGTCGGCCCTGGCGGGGCTCCCTCAGCCGCACCGTGTTCCCACCACTGTGCTGCCCGAAGGAGAGGCAAGATGGGGGCGACGGGCACCAGCGCGTTTATTGCTCAAACCAGGACACGGAGCACAGTCTGGCACAGGAGAGCAGCTGCCCCTCTGGCCGCTGCCACATTCCCCTGCAGCACCCACGATCCAGCCCCTGGTGCTGCCGCAGCCACTGACCACCCCAGCCTGGCACCTTCCCCTGTGGCACCAGCCCCAGCCTCCTCCCCATGCCGCCTGCACCCTCTGGCTGCCGGCACCGCATCCCTCTCAGCACCTTCCCCGCTCACCACTGCCAACATCGTCATCCCTTCCTCAACCACGGGAGCCACCCCACGGCCCCCCACAGCCCCCGTATCCCCAGGGCTGCCTGTCCCACACACCGTGGGGTGGCTGGGCCCAGAGCGATGACCCTCATCTCTGTGGACAAGGGCTTGGCTCGAGCCACACGCTACAACTGTCCCCGTTCCAGGGAGATGTGGGCAGCCCTGTGCCGCCCTGCCCGGGGCACGTCCTCGCTGAGGGGACCGCTCAGCGTCCCCACTGGCACGGCACCCCAGCTACGGTTAGAAGCAGGAGCAGATCCTTGGTGTGGCTGCGCATCTGTCCTTATCGCCCCAGCAGCTCTCAGACCTCCCTGCAAGGCACAGAGTGGGGAGAGACGCCCTCAGCGCCAGGACCTGCCCTCTGTGAGCACCCAGGAGGGCCAGAGCATCCCCCAGGAGTGCGCGGGCAGGAGCACATGAGCAGGACACTTACGAGGCGGTCAGCGTGGAGTTGAGCAGCAGCGTGGTCCGGAGCCGGTAGAGCTGCGCCAGCGTCAGCTTGCGGTGCTGGGCCGATTCCGGGTCCGAGAGGGTCCGGTGGGCAGCAGGGGGGGCGGCACGGCCGAGCTCCCCTGGGAGCGACACTGGGTTCTGCTCTGGCTCCTCTGGCTCCGAGAGCTCAGAGGTGGAGCTGCTGCTGCTGCCGGGGGCTGCTGGGGGGCTGGGGGCTTGGCTAGTCCTGGGGGGCCCAGCGCAGAGGTCACAGAGGCTGCGGCTCTGGCTGAGGGGCGCCGGGGGGCCAGGGAGCAGGAGCTGGGGCAGGCTGGCCTCGGACTTGGACTTGAGCACCCTGGCTGGGCAGGGCAGCAGCTGCACAGGTGTCCGGCGCCGCAGCCGGGGAGAGGGGGGCCGCAGGGCCGGAGGGGCTGGGGGGAGCTCCCGCTCCTCTCCAGCCACCCCCTCTGGCTGCTGGCTGAAGTCCCGCAGCGAGGTGGGCGAGAGGGTGCCGTAGGCACTGTCGATGGAGGCCGAGCGGCAGCCGCCAGCTGGGGAGGCTGTGCCATGGGGCAGGGGTACTGGCAGGGCGCCCACAGGCAGCTCCTGGGTGGGGGTCTCGGTGGAGGTGGGGGTCTCGGCAGAGGTGCCGGTGCCGATGGAGGAGCCATCCGAGGTCGAGCCAAAGGGCCCCGCATCCCAGTCGGGGGAGGAGAGCTCATCGCCGCCTTCCGCCGCCACCACAGCGAGGGTCTCGGTGGAGCCGTCCGAGGGGCTGTGGGGGCAGCAGGGTGAGGAGGGGGCTGTGCCAGGTCAGGGGTGCGTGGGGGCCCCCCTGCTCCCTACCAGCGCTGTGAGTCCGGGCTGACGCTGCCATGGCGCAGGACCGTGGGTGAGCTGGCGGCCGAAGCGCTGCTCTCACCCTCATCCTCCTCCTCTTCCTCCTCCAGGCGCCGGTGCTGCCGCAGCCGCTGCAGCAGATTCTGGGGAGGGGGAGGCATCAGACAGGCAGGGGGTGCCCACAGGACCCCCAATGGCGCCCCATGCCCCTCACCTGGGCGTTGCGCATCGCCTCGACCCAGCTGCGGCACAGTGCCTGCCCGCTGGCCTGGAAGGTGTAGGCGGCCACGGCACTGCCCAGCTCGTTCAGGTAGATGAGGAGGAAGGAGCCTGCGGGGGGGAAATGTCAGCAGTCCCTGGGGCCCCCCCCACAGCCCCCATCGCCCCTGGCACTGCTCACCTGGGTCCCTGAGCTCCCGGCAGACAACCTTGTCCATCATCAGGGGCGGCCGGATCACCTTGGTGCGTTCAGCCTTCTTGAGGGGCTTGGTGATGAGGAAGAGGTCGGTGAAGAGGAAGCAGTAGACATCCATCTGGGGGGAGAGCGAGGCCGTGGGTGCTGGTGGGCGCGGCGGGTGGGGCAGGGGGGCAGGGGCCCCGCGGTCCTCACCTTGCTGTCTTTACCTTCCCGCATCCGCAGGCTGCCCTCGAGGAGGAGCTGCCGCGTGTCCTCGGGGGAGGCACCGGGGATGGGGGCGGTCAGGTCCAGCCGCAGGAACTCCCTGAGCAGCTGCGGGAGCCCCCAGGTCAGCGCTGGGCACAGGTTGGGGCATAGGGTGGGGTGACATGGCATGGGGGGGCTTGGCATGACATTTGGTCACGTGGCATGAAATGACATAGCGGCCTAGCGCAGTACGGTACAGGGTGGCACGTGTGACACGGCATGAACTAGCATGGCATGGGTGGCAGTGAGTAGCATGGCAGGGCATGGGGTGGCACAGCACGGGTTGGCAGCCCTGCCATGCCCAGCCTACCTTGTCTACCTCATCGGTGCCGCCCTCCACCACCTCGTAGGTGTCGATGCGGCTGAGGACGGCAGCCAGTCGCTGCCGCTCCTGCCGCTGGCGCATCCGCGAGTTGATGTGGTTGATGAAGCGCTCCACAGAGCCGATCTGCAGGCGGGGCAGTGGGTGCCAGGCATGGGAGGGACCACCCCACGTTGCACCCCGCTGACCCGTGCCCCCGGCCCCTTACCACCGCGGTGATGGCATCGCGGGCGCGCAGGTCATCCGTCTTCTTCAGCACAGACTTGAGCAGCAGCGGGTACTTGGTGAGGCGCTGGTGGGGCTTCACCAGCATGTCGCTCAGCTTCAGGCGGCTGCACTGCTCGTGTTTCTCAGCCCACTGCGGCACACGGGGGTCAGCCCCGGCCCCGGCCCCGGCCCGGCCCCCACCCGCTCCCCTTACCGTCACATAGGCGCGGAAGAGCTCGCTGTCCCGCAGCAGCGCCCGCATGTACTCCATGCAACCCTCCTCCTCCATGCAGTACCGCACATACGGCTTGAACAGGGAGCCGAACTGGGGGCGCAGGGAGGTCGCTGTGGGGCACAGCGTGGCAGTGATCCCCACCGCACCACGGGGTCCCACTCACCATCTTGAAGCCATTGAGGAAGTCCATGGGGTCGAGCAGGCCCCCGGTCCGGCGCGCCTTGGCCAGCGCCGGGGCCATGATGCTGCGCCACAGCTCCCGGTGCAGCCGGATGATCTCCCCGATGTTGCTGAAGAGCCGCTCAGCGTTCACCTGCGGAGCGAGGCGGGTGGCTGTGTGGGGCCGGCACCCTCACCCCGCCGGCACGGCCAGACCCAGGTCACCTCCCAGCCCCACCGCCCCCCAGCTCACCTCGCAGAGCAGCCCCGACTCCTGCAGGTTCAGCAGGCAGCAGAGGAAGAGCTGCAGGACAGAGCGGGGAGCCATGGGGTGCAGCCACAGCCCGGGGCCCCCGCCGCGGCACGGCACGGCTGCCGCCGGCACTCACATCTGTGATGACTTGGAGCTTGCGGATGTAGGTGGCCTCGGTGTGCAGCAGCTCCCAGATGGCTTCCTGCTGGTGGCACTGCCGGCGTGACATGGCCTGTGGGGCCGAGCGTCAGCACTGCACGAGCGGCCGCGCAGAGCCCCCGCGGCCCCCGGTCCTACCTCGGCACCACGGATGATCTGCTGCCAGCTGTCCTCCAGCGCCAGCCCGGCCTCGTCCCCGTCCTCCTCCCAGGAGTCGCGGTCGAAGCAGAGCTGGGGCGGCAGCTTGGGCAGCCCGAAGGTGCTGTAGGCGTGCAGCCGGCTCACCAGCTGCTCCAGCTTCTCCGTCTCCTGACGAAACGAGGGGCAGAGCGGCTGGGTGTGGATGTGCCACAGAGCCACTCACCCTGCCTGCAGAGCTGGGGGGGCTGGAGCCCCAGGGGGACCCACCCCAGCTCCCCAGCCTCGCCGCGGACCACGCCCTGTCCCTGTGCCCGCATCCCACCTACCCGCCCGAAGGAGCCAGCGCTGGTGCCAGAGCCAAAGAAGCCGCTGAAGCGGCTGGCAGCACGGTTCTTCCAGGTGTCGGTGCCGTTGGCGGGCAGGGAGCCGCCACCGTGGGGGGCCGGCTCGGGGCCGGGAATGCTGGTGTCCCCCAGGAACTCTGTCATGTTCTTCCTCCGCCGGCCTGGAGCCTGCGGCAGGGACAGTCGGTGCCCCCGGGTCAGCGCCCAGCACGGCACACCCAGGGCAGTGGGATGGGGACAGCAACAGGGTGCAGCACGACGCCAGAGCACGGCTGACCTCAAGCACCCGCAGGACACACAGACACCAAGACAGCACCCATGGGCAGTGGCTCCCCCGGGCAGCGGGTCCCCCGGCCACGCTCCCTGCCCACACTGACCTGCCTACCTGCATCCTGGGGCGCGGGGCCGCGGGCGCTGCCTGGCCAAGCCCGGCCGGTCGCAGGCAAACGGCCACAGCAGCGCGGGGGCTTGGGGCACCCGCGGGGCGCAGCACCGGCCGAGCCACCCACCCGGCCACGCTCCCAGCTCGGACAGGACGGTGCAGCCGGAGCCAGGCAGGCAGTGGCTGGACTCCTCCGAAACAAAAGGAGGTGGGGCCAGCACCGAAAACCTAATTTCCCTCCTCACCAGATAAGCTGACCAGAGCCAAACAATTCAGCACAGAGATCAAAGCCCCCCCAGCCGGCCACGAGTGCTGGGTCATGGCCAAGTGCTCTCGCGGTCCTGGACAACGCTGCATCGGCTGCTCCCGGCATCTCCCCGGGCCGTGCTGGGCCATGGCTGCTGCCATCTCCCTGCCCTGGCACAAAGGGTCGCGGGGCCAGGGCTCCCTGCTTGCTGCTGAGCCATGGGACACGGTACGGTGCCACCACCACTGCTGGCACAGCCCCATGCTCTGCCACATCCCCAGTTCCAGGCAGGGAGAGCCACCACAGGCACCGTGCCCGTTACTCACTGTGCCGCTGTGTCCCCAGGCAGCACGGCCACCTCCGGTCCCATCGACCCAGCACAGCTCAGTGCCTGTCAGCACCCCGGAAGGCAGCTGAGCCCCCCATGAGGGCTGTTTGGTGCCCTCGGAGCCCCCTGCCCCACCGGGGCCCTGCCAGTCCCGCAGCCAGGTGTCATAGTGCTGGACGCGGGGTGGCCACCAGCCCTGGCCACACAGCCAGCTCGTCACCTCCAAGGGCAGCTGGCGCAGGGCTGTGCCATGTCCCACCCACCGGCACCACTTCCCATGAGCGTGGCAGCCTGCTCCCACGGGGAGTGGCGGCCAGCCCGGCCCCACGGCTTATCTGGGGCCAGGGTCCACAGGGCAGGACCGAGCTGTGCTCAGCAGCTGCCAGGCGCCATGGTGAGAGTGGCCCCGGGGCCGGGACAGCACTGAGCGGCTGCAACCGCTGGGGCCTCTGGGCTGCTGTTTGCCATTGCTCTTGTGCCAACCTGTACGTGCCATGGCCGCAGGGCCAGTGCCACCAGCTCAGCTGCCACACCTGGCACAGGGCGCTGCCTGTGCACTGCCACCACGGCACAGCCAGAAGCCCTACTGGCTCTTGGGGACTCTGGGAGATCTTCAGCTCACACCACACAAGGAAATCCAGCATCCGCTGCCCCACATCTCCACCTTCCCAGCAAGGATGGCTACAGGGAGATCCTGTGCCCCGACACCCCCCAGGGCTGGCACCAGCACTCACCAGGCTGTCAGCGCCCTCCCGGCGCCCTGGCGCTGGCTCGAGTGGCGCAGCGGTGCTGGTGGGCCGCAGGATGGGCAGGCTGGCCGACCTGGCATCCCATGCCGCCTGCTCCACCTTCAGCTCTTCCCCAGGCTTGGCTGCAGGGGCAGCAGATGGTCAGAGTCCCCCGAGAACCCTGGGGCAGCCAAGCCTCCCCTGGGGCCCCGCCGCACCTTTCACCCGCAGGTAGTGCCCCCCGAAGCGGAACGCCTCAAACTGCAGGGAGAGCGGCGTGTGGGACTGGTCCAGGTAGATGTCCACCTTGCCCAGTTCGATTGCCTTCCTCTCGAAGACAGGCAGCAGCACCTCCCTGCGGGGACATGAGCCCCAAGTCTGTCTGCACATCTGTCTACACATCAGGTCCAGCATCTGTCCCCACACCTGTCCCCAGCAGACTCACCCCAGGGACTTCTTCTTCACAGCTGGCACGATCTCCGCCTCGGTGTCGACGCCGAGGTCGAACCGCAGGGTGAAGCACTCTGCGCTGGGGTCCTGGGGGAAGCGGCGGCTGCTCACCCGGGGGCCCCTCCCACCGAGCACCCAAGGAGAGGGGCCAGTGCCTTACGTCCGTGTGCCTGCGCCGAGTCTTCTTCTTGGGCAGCTTCAGTGCTGAGCTCCTCCGCTCCCTGTGGGCACAGGGTGGGCAGGGTGACGGGGATGCCAAGGGCTGGGGATGTGGAGGGGCCGCGCAAAGCTGGGGGCTCACCCTCTGCTGTCCGCCGGTCCCTCCTCCTCCTCCTCCATGTCGGAGGCAGGGCTGGTGCGCGGTGGGCACGAGCGTGTCGACATGTTGCGGGCTAGGATGGAGCCTGCAAGGGGGTGCGGAATGGGGCTGTGCGGTACTCCTGGCCTCACACCGGCTCTGGCTGCATCCCACTCCTGCCCCTGCACCGGCCCTGGGCGTATCCCGTTGCCACGGAGCTGCCGGGACCACAGTGCCGGCCGCAGCCAGCCCGGCTCACCTTGCGGGTGCAGGTTGAAGCGGATGTGGCTGTCGGAGGACATGGCGCCATGGAGGTGGCTGTCACAGAGCTCACGCAGGCTGAGGGGGCCGCTGCAGCTCAGTCGCCGGCATTCGGCGTGGTGGCATCCCTGTGGGCACAGGTGTCACCAGGCGCAGCTGCCCAGGGCTGCTGGCCATGGCACGCTGGCGGGGGGACGGGCAGCACCACAAGCAGCAGGGACGGGACACCCCTTCTCATCCCAAACTGCTGCTGGCACCACTCATGGCAACGCTGGGGGCAGAGCGGACACAGGGAGAGCAGCTGAGCAGGGTAAGTGCCACAGGCAGGGGGTCTGCACCGCAGGGCCCTCCCTGCTCCGCCACACTGAGCGGGGACACTGGGAAGGCTGCATGGGGATGAGGACAGGGAACCAGGACACAGCCACCTGTGCCCGTGCCACCCGCACCTTGCCGGGTGCCAGGGTGGCCGCGCTCCTGCGCCGCAGCCCCTTTGTGCTGGCGAGAGCAGCGTCCCCGCGGCAGGACGGAGGAAGCGAGTGTCTGCAGAGAAACAATGCTCAAAGCTGGCCTGTTTCCTCCGATTGTGCGCCGGCTGCGGCCCCGGCCCCACCGGGCATTCATAACGGGTTATTTTTAAACCCCCGGCTGGGCCCCCAGTGCAGTGCACGGCCCATGACCCCCAGCCAGCACCCGCCTTGCTGGAGGCTCCGGCTGACCGTGCTTCTGGGGACGGTGGTGCCACTGGCCACTGCCAGCAAGCCCCGCTGGCACATCCTCGTCCCTTGCGGGACCCCGTCACCGTGCTGCATGTGGAGCGGGGTGAGGGGCCTGGGGAGGAGCGAGCCGTGCCTGCGCTGCCTGCGGCCAGGGCCGCTGCTGGAGGAAGCGCCCATGCAGCTCCCGCTGCCCCTGCTTCCTGCCCTCCTTCCTCCCGGTGCTGCTGAGGTCAGAGCTGACGCTCTCCTGCCACCCACCAGCTCCCGAGGGGCTGCCGATCCCCCAGCACCCACCAGTGTCCTGCTCCGAGGCTCGAGGCAGCCGCAGCCCCGGAGACACACGAGCCCCAGCCAGGACGCCCTATGCCCCCCGCCCCCTCCGCCCCCACCGCCTGCCCCAGCCCAACACCACCACGGCACCTGCGAGACAGGAGTGTGGCCACAGGCAGCAACCGCAGCCGGTGCTCGCTCAGCGGGCACCCCCAGGGCCGCAGCCGCCTTGCCGGGACACAGGGCACCCCGTGCCGGCAGCTCAGCCCCAGGCTTGTCCCTGCAGGGGGGCCAGGCAGGACACCCAAACCCCCCTGCCCACCCCAGGGATCAGCCCCCGGCCCCATCGGGCCCCCGCCAGGCAGCAGCTTTGCCCTTGGCAGCTGCCCCACAAGGCGAGGGAGGACGCGATGCAGCTCCGTGCCTGGCCGGGACCCTCGCCCCACACTACCTGCTGCTGGGGGTCTCTGGTGACAGCAGCGGAGTGGCCCTGGCAGGTCCCTCCTGGCAGTCCCGCCTGTGCCCCAGGGTGGCCGCAGCCCAGTGCCACGCGTGTCCCCGCCAGCGCTGGCCCTGCCACCCCAGTGTGCAAACAAAGTGCGGTGGCACACCTCCCGGTGCGGCCAGGCTGCCATCCTGCCCGCCGTGCCAGAAAGACACCGCCTGCAGCCCAGGAACCTGCACTGGGAGCTGCTGAGTGGGTCCAGCCTGCCCCACACCCAGTGAGGGGAGAGAAGGGACATGAAACGCATGCTGGTTTCATGTTAGCGAGCAGGGGGACAGAGGGGCTGGAGCAGATTAGCCCGAATCACACCAGCTGTGGCAGATGGGCAAGCCACTGATGTGCCATCAAGTGGTGGCAGAACCATGACAGCACCAGGAGATGTGTGCCCAGAGCGGGCTGGCGGGGGCTACAGCCGTGCTGGGGGCTGCGGCCATGCCGGGGGGTGCAGGGAGCGGCGGGCCAGGCAGAGCCGCCCACTGCCCCTTCTTACCCACCAGACCGACGCCAAGTGCCACAGCAGGAGCTGCCCGGCACTGCCACCGCCCCGCAGGACCCACCTCGGCCGCCGTCCTCTCGCCGGTGCAGTCGGGGCTCTGGCAGCGCGGCACCGTCTCCTCCGGCACCGTCTCCTCCGGCACCGTCTCCTCGGGCGGGAACAGCTCAGCTGCAGGAGAGCGGGGGTCAGTGCTGGGGCGGTGCAGTGATCCCCCAGCCCTGCCCGCACAGGGGGGGCCACACCAAGGTTCCCGCACCACAAAACCCGTGTTTGAGAGCTTGGCAAAGCACGGGGGCTCAGCCGAGGCTGGGCCTGCCTGCCCCGCAGCCCCCCGGGGATGACACCCCGCGCCCAAGAGCCAGAACTGCGTCCCCGCTGAGGACAGGTTCCGTGTGTTCCACAGCACCAGGACGTGGCACCTCCTGCCCAGCGCCCCGAGTCACAGGATCAGGACACGGACCTGTCCCAGCTCCCCGGGGCCAGCACTGAGCGAGGCTGCGGCAGAGACGCTAAATCCACCACCTGCCAGTTCCCAGCAGGGCTTAGGAGCCACTTTAAGCTTTGACAGTTAAATCGGCCTTGGGGACAAATCCTATTTTCAAGGGTTTTGTTATGTGTCGCATCTAATCATTTAAAAATAACAGACTCCGGGTGGCTTGTGGTAACCAAGCAGCACCAACACCCTCCTGCGGGGCAGCAGAGACACTCTGATGGGACCTGGCCCTCCAGGCATGGAGCTGGCACAGGGAAACCCACCAGCACGGTTCCACCAGACAGCAAGGCCACACCAGACAGCACGGCCGCACGGGACAGCAAGGCTGCAGTGGCAGCCGGCACAGGGGCTTCCCCCCCATCCCTCCTGCCAACAACAACAGCATCCGCACCGGCCTGAGTGGGGCTGCAGTCAAGGCTGGGGTCAGACTCAGCCTGGAGGAAAAAACGCCTTTCGGGGCAGCACCGAAAAAGCTGCTTCTTCTGCCCAGAGATGGGGAGTCCATCTGGAGCGGTGCTGGCTGCCCCAGCTCCCAGTGCAGGCAGGGCTGCCCGTGCCGCAGGGGCTGCCGCGCCATGGCGGGTGCTGCCGGCGCAGCCGGGCTCGCCTCGCTGCCCCCCGGGAGCCGGGGCTGTTGCTGCCCCCACGGCGGGAGCACAATGGGGGCTCTGTCCCCATGGCCGCCCTGCAGTGCCGGCCCCCCGCCACCGCTGTTTCACTTGACCTCTCAGGAATAATAATAAAAACAAATAAGAAATTCTTTCCCGCAAGCAAGAGAAAGTTTTCAAACTCACCGAAAACTCGAGGCTGGCTGGAGTGGCCGGTGGTGCCGAGGAGCAGCCCCACGCCGCAGCTGCCAGCACGGCCAGAGCCGTGTGGCTCTGCCCAAACGTGGCCCCTGGCAGCGGGTCAGGCGTGCGCTGGGGCCTGTGCGGGGTGGGAGCCCCTCGGCAGGAGCGCGGAGGGAGCCCCGGTCTCTGGCAGAGCAGGAAGGTGCCCGGGTCCCCACCAGCCACTTCAGCTGCTGGAGGAGGGATCCTGTCCCCACCAGCTCCTCTGCCCAGCCAGTCACCTCCTCCTGCTGCTGCCGCCACCGGCTGCGTTATCACACCCGGCTCTCCCGGTGACGGCAAACAAGTCTGAAACCGGACCGTCCGTGCACCAGAGCGCACGGTGGCAGCTCACTGTTTCATGAGTGGTTTGCTGAGCACTCCCAGCTGCACCTGCGGCATCCCCGCAGCGTCCCTGCTGCAGCGTCCCTGCTGCAGCGTCCCTGCTGCAGCGTCCCTGCTGCAGCGTCCCTGCTGCAGCCAGAACTTTTCCCGGCCCCTCATCCTCCTTGCCAGGGCTGGAGGTTTTTGGCCCATGGCGGCTGCCCACAGCCCACCAGCTCCCCACAGCCCCCCAGCCACCTACCCCCGAGCTCCGCGCTGATGTCCAGCCTGGAGCTCCAGGAGAAGCGCTCCACCGCCCCGCACTGCAGCCCCGCCAGCCCCGCGGGCAAAGCCTCCAGCTCGTAGGCGCCCCGCTTCCTCCAGTACAGAAACATCCTGGGGCCGGGGGGCCCCGGAGCTGTGCCCAGCCCGCCGGGGCTGCTGGTGGGACTGACCGGGGGAGCTGGGCTCCAGCTTTAAGAGCGGATCCCAGTGTCCGGACAAGCGGCGCATTGAGGCCGGCGGCTGGGAGCCGTGGGGCGGCAGAGGGTGCGCTGGAGGCTGCCCAGCGCCCGCGCAGGGGGCACACAAAGGGCCTTTCTTCAGCCTCCTACAGACATTGCACAAATTTCACTTTCCGCTGTCTATGAAAGACATTCGGCCACGGAGACAAGACGCGCTTGTGATTAAAATAATCAGCACGAAGAGGGGGGCTGTGCGGCGGCTCCACCATCGGATGGTTTTGGGGGGGCAGGAATGCGTCGCCCCGGCTGCACTCCCGGGCACGAAGGGGCCCCTGGCCTGTGTGGGGAAAGCCGGGGGGCTTCAGAGGGGTTTTCTCCCTGCTAAATCCGAGAAAGTGGGAAAGCACCAGATGGGGCTTGAAACCCACAAAGGCAGCAAAGGGCGGCACCTTCATCCTGCCCCATGCAAAACTCTCTCTAGAACAGGTGGAAAAACAAAACGCCGTGCAGGACAATCAGCCAGGCTGAGACCACCCCAGCCCCCAAACCCATCGGCATCAACAGCATCTTCTCCCAAAGGCGCCACATGCTCCCCAGAGTTTTGCTTCTTCCAGGCACTTGTTGCCACAAGAGGTAACCAGAAACAAGAAAATAACTCCTTGCCGTGAAGTTAATAGGCGTTAACATACACAAAAATCCAAAACCTGCTTCATTTAGCACATCCTCGACACTTCAAGTGCTGAGTAACCGATTTGCTATCGATCACGGTACTGAGTGCCCCCCCTTGCCTGTGGGATGCTGCACTGAAGGCACTGCCTGCCCCCCCAGAAAGGTCCCAAAGCGGACACCAGAGGCTCGGTACAGCTGCACGGGGGTTACTCACTTGTCCCCTGGCTCCCAGGGGGAACCCTGGCCTGGCCAGTACGGGCCTATCACCCTTGGCCGGGTGGGTGCTGGGGGCCGGTGACAGCACCAGGGGGATGCTCTGCCCAGGGGGGTCTGTGCTGGGCGTTTCACCTGCACCGCTCGCCCATCTCGCCTTTCCCGGTGCCTTTTGCACCCACTCCCCTGTGACTCGAACTCCTGCCCCATTCAGGGTTTCGCCCCTGGCTGCACAACAGCACCTGTATTTATTTAGCCACCATTCAGGTCAGGTTGCCAGCCAGTTCCTTCCTTCACTGCTAGACCCAGCCAGATGGGGATAATTAAGCCTGGATTAACTTAAAGCTTTAACTCTTTAAAAGGCAGCAACTCTGCACAGCCCCTCGCAGCTCCTCTCCAGCTCTGTCCCCTCCTGCTAGTCATCCCATGTAGTTTGTTTGTTTGCAGGTACACGTTGTTGCTGGAGGGCTGGGAAATCTCCTGGCAAACCAGATACAAGCATTTTTTGCAGATTACTCACACCCACAGCAGCCGCCAGCTGAACGGATCCAGCAGCGAGGACACCCCATATCCTCCTTCCTCTACGGGAGAGCTGCCCCAGGGCAGCTGAAGGGACACGGGCTCAGGGGCTGCAGAGCCGGGGCCAGGCTGTCCGGCGTGGGACACGGCAGAGCCACGCTGCGGCACAGGGCCACGCTGCGGCACAGGGCCCGCGCTCAGAAACAGGTTATTTTTGTGGCCGTGGTTCTGTCAAATGCCTGACACAGCAGTATTACCCATTCAGAAGCGGTTGTTCAAAAAACACCCTCAGCTCAGCCCGAGACGCTCACTCACCTCTGTGCGACTCCCACCAATCTCATCTTCGCCGGGAGCAAAGCGCTGCCCCAATGAAGAACTGGGGAAAAAGCAAAAGAAACACAAAACAATCAAAAGCGCCTCCAGTCTTTGCCCGCAGGGCAGAGCAGGTGATGAGGCGGGTGGGCCTGTGTCCCCAGCTCTGCACAGCACAGGGGAACTGGTTCCTCCCCACGTTCACCCCTTTTAGCCTCTCCCCACAGCACGACCCACCCCGAGCCGGGTGACACGTCCCAGGTGCACCCAGAGCTCTGCCCAGACCCACGCTCACGGCCTTGAACTCGAGCTGTACCAGCGGGTGGCACCCAGAGCCGTGTGCGAGGCAGCACCCAGAGCCGCGTCCCTGGTCCCCAGCCACACAGGTTGCAGTGGCCATCACCAAGGCAAGCGGTGACAGCGCAGAGCCATCGGCTGCCTCCCTCCGGCAGCTCCAGCAGCACCCGGGATTGCCCAACCTCCTCCCGTCTCCTGGGCCAGTGACGCCAGAGCCGCCAGCACGAGCCCCAGGCCGTGATCAGCGTGAGCTGTGCCCTCAGCACCGCTGATCGCTCCCCGAAACCCCGAGAGACCTCAAGCCCAGACTTTCCCCCGAGAACCATTTCTGCTGTGGGGCAGAGCACGTTTTCCACAGCAACCACCCCTGGCTATCGGCTGTGTCCACACCAGCGCAGGCTGAGCAAAAAATTCAAACCAAACCCATGTTTTTAAATAGATGTTTATTACAAAACACCAAAATACAAACTGAAAATATAAAACCTTATCAAAAACGGACAGGCTGCAGTACCTACACCAGACACCTGCCCGGGGTCTCTCAGAGCTCTGCAGCACCAGGGCCCCGTGACCACACCAATCTCCCTGCAGAACAAATCCCACGGTCAACATCTCCAAGGCTTCAGGTGTAATCGCACTCGAACGTGTACTCCCTCCTCTTGAAATGCTTCTTTTTCAGCTTCCCAGACCCCAGGATGCTGTAGTTATAATCGGATGTGACATAGGGGATCTCTCCCTCAACTCCTTGCTGGAAAGAGGAAAAACAACAACTTGCTATCACCGAACAAACCCCACTCTGGTATCTGAAACATGAGAACAACATTCTCTTCTGCCTCATTCCCATGTGTTAAGGGTAACTTCCCAGACTGATAACCATCTGCTGATGCCCAGACATCTCTGGGCACGCACACGCCTCAGAAATCAGGGAATGGAAAACCCGCGGGGCAGCCGGAGCTCAGGTGGCTCCTGTTGGCTCCGCGCAGCTCCCACCTGGCCCACGAGAACACAGTTCGGGATGGCAACGTTTCCGAGGAGCAGGCAGTTCACCAGTCTCAGCTTCTCCGGAGGCACCGGCGTCAGAATGTGGTAAAGCTTCCTCTCCATCTCAACTCCTCGGACAATTCCTGAAAAAAAAAAAAAAAAAGTTCAGTTTTAACTCCACCCGATAATTTTGGACTGTATAACCAGACGCAGCCAAAGCTCTCTGAATAAATGGCTCTTCCAGAACCAAGAGAAGAACCCAAGACACATCTTGAGAAAAATCTGCACCGCTGTACCCTGCCTCTCCAGTATCTCAGCGTACACAAGAACAGCCACACAATCTGCCTGGCCCTGCTCGCTGCTCAGCTCCTACAGCAACTCGAGGGGCTCAGCAGCAAACTCCAGATGTAGAAGGAATCTTCTACATCTGACAACTACATCTGACGGACAACTAAAGGAATTTCGCATAAGCCACATGGAATCTGCTTTTGAGAACACAACTCCAGAAAGCAGTAAATTGTGGAGTTACAAGAGAAGCAGGCTACAAAAGGTGCCACTTAGCGATGCTCCCCACAGCTGTTACCACAAGCTAATGAAAAACAAGGGACTTGAAGCACAGCTTGTCATCAGAGACAACGCACGATTATTCTTTAATCTCATCCCACTTTTTCAGTAGTTTCTGAAGGAGCAGGCGGTTCTGCCAGAGCGAGCGGTCAGGACGCGGCAGGCGAGGGGCAGCGAGGCCTCCCGAGCGGCTCACCGAAGCCGAGGCAGTCGCAGACCGGGGTCTGCGTCAGCAGGACCGGCCCGTCACTTTGGCCCCGGATCTCCTCGGGGAGCCGGCACAGCCCCACCCAGCTGGCGTTCACCGCGTACATGATGTTGGTGGGAGCGACGTCGGTGTGAATAACCCGCAGTGCTACAGCATTGAAAGGTACCTGAGGGGGCAAAAAAAGAAGAAAAAAACCCCGTTCATCAGCTCAACACCAGTTTAGTTTGAGTTCAGAGAGGAGATAACACTAAGTACGCAAACCTGGAAGCTCCCAGCCTGCACCTACAGACAGGCATAATCTCACGGCAAACACCAGCGTTCCAACACCAACAGCTGAACATACAGAAACACGTGCCACAGCAACATCAACACAAACCTCACTGCCAGGCACACCCAATAAACCTCTTTTCTTTCTGCAGAGTACAGAGAGCTTTTCCCTCTTCCAAAAACCCATTTTCAATACAAGCTGAACTGTCAATTACTACAAGCCGGGCTCCCTGCGACACCTCTGAGCCTTTGAAAGCTGCCCGTTTACCTGATACGGCACAAGACTGTGCAGCGGCAGCACCGCCCCCACGTCCGGGGACTGCAGCTGGCCCAGGTAGCTCAGGATGGACATGTCACGCAAGATGCTGCTGTGCACTCGCCTGCAAAAACAACCACAACACGTCAGGGAAAGGCAGCACATCTGCACACGGCAATTCAAACCAGAGACCCCAGCAGCCCCGCAGACGCCAGGCAGCACTGGCCACTATTCCATGCACGGTTACCTTTTAAAACTTGTATCACTGAAGAAAATTTAGAGCTATATTTTTATTACCTCCAAGAGATCACAAGATTTCGGGCATTATTTCAACTTTAAAGAGGTGTGAATTAACAGAGTGGTGTCTGGTTTGTTGTTGTATTTTTTTGTTTTTAATGAAGTCTGTTATTAGATAATGGGTAAGGAACCTCCCAATTAGAAAAAAAGACATAATATTCAATGATTCCAAGTGAAAGTTGTGCCCAGTGTAAAAGTAACTGACAGCAGTCACTGGGAGCAGAGTAGAAAGGAACAGCGCCCTCCCTTCCCCAACCTGAAACACCAACCACACAAACCTCCTCCCCAAAGCCACCTCCCCACCAAAACACCCAGAAAACACCAACACTCAAACACAACCCCCTAAGAACTAATAACTCTGACCAGTTTGACAGCTCTCAAGGCCAAAGCAAAGAGTCAGGAACACACGACTTCGCTGAGCCCACTGCCCCCCAGGTAACATCGAGTTCTCCACTTACGCTTCCCCTGCGACACCAGCTCGCGGGAACTCGGGGTGCACGTACAGCAGCTTGTGCTCGGGAGCGGCCGCATCGCCCTCGCCGGCCGCCCAGCTCCCCGCCGGCCCGCGCCGCGCCGGCTGCCGGCCCTTGGTGTAGAGCCCGGGCGCCAGCCGCACGTGCTCGGGCGTGAGCGGGGCCATGGCCTTCCAGTCGTACACGTCCACCTGCACAACGTGGCTGGGCGACAGCAGCCGGATCAGGTCGATCAGCAGCAGCAGCCCCTCACCTGTTGGAGCAGAGAAAACACGATCGGTGCCGCTACAGATGGGTCAGAACGCTGTTACAGGAGCCCAGTGCCAGCTCACGAGGGGCAAGTGCTGTTTTCTGGTTCTGCATGCTCTAGAAGTGTGGTGCTGCGCCGCTGCGATCATTAGCTGGCTGCCAATCATTAGCTGGCTGCCAATCATTAGCTGGCTGCCGCACCGCCCCTGGAGAACACGTTTATCCCGTTTACCTTTCACCCAGCCCATAGTGTTGATGACTAAAGGCACTTCTTTCTTGTAGGAGCTGAACACGTACTTCACAACATCAAGGTATCTTTCTGTGTCGTGCTCACAACTAGTCTGTCCAAAATACACCATCTTACGCGGCGTTTGTTGATGAGTGAACGGTGGACCTGCAAAAGCAAGCAGCAAACCTCTCTGGGTTCCAGTTAAGTGAAATAAAAAGCCTCCCATCCCTGAAGCACCNCACCGCCCCCACGTCCGGGGACTGCAGCTGGCCCAGGTAGCTCAGGATGGACATGTCACGCAAGATGCTGCTGTGCACTCGCCTGCAAAAACAACCACAACACGTCAGGGAAAGGCAGCACATCTGCACACGGCAATTCAAACCAGAGACCCCAGCAGCCCCGCAGACGCCAGGCAGCACTGGCCACTATTCCATGCACGGTTACCTTTTAAAACTTGTATCACTGAAGAAAATTTAGAGCTATATTTTTATTACCTCCAAGAGATCACAAGATTTCGGGCATTATTTCAACTTTAAAGAGGTGTGAATTAACAGAGTGGTGTCTGGTTTGTTGTTGTATTTTTTTGTTTTTAATGAAGTCTGTTATTAGATAATGGGTAAGGAACCTCCCAATTAGAAAAAAAGACATAATATTCAATGATTCCAAGTGAAAGTTGTGCCCAGTGTAAAAGTAACTGACAGCAGTCACTGGGAGCAGAGTAGAAAGGAACAGCGCCCTCCCTTCCCCAACCTGAAACACCAACCACACAAACCTCCTCCCCAAAGCCACCTCCCCACCAAAACACCCAGAAAACACCAACACTCAAACACAACCCCCTAAGAACTAATAACTCTGACCAGTTTGACAGCTCTCAAGGCCAAAGCAAAGAGTCAGGAACACACGACTTCGCTGAGCCCACTGCCCCCCAGGTAACATCGAGTTCTCCACTTACGCTTCCCCTGCGACACCAGCTCGCGGGAACTCGGGGTGCACGTACAGCAGCTTGTGCTCGGGAGCGGCCGCATCGCCCTCGCCGGCCGCCCAGCTCCCCGCCGGCCCGCGCCGCGCCGGCTGCCGGCCCTTGGTGTAGAGCCCGGGCGCCAGCCGCACGTGCTCGGGCGTGAGCGGGGCCATGGCCTTCCAGTCGTACACGTCCACCTGCACAACGTGGCTGGGCGACAGCAGCCGGATCAGGTCGATCAGCAGCAGCAGCCCCTCACCTGTTGGAGCAGAGAAAACACGATCGGTGCCGCTACAGATGGGTCAGAACGCTGTTACAGGAGCCCAGTTCCAGCTCACGAGGGGCAAGTGCTGTTTTCTGGTTCTGCATGCTCTAGAAGTGTGGTGCTGCGCCGCTGCGATCATTAGCTGGCTGCCAATCATTAGCTGGCTGCCAATCATTAGCTGGCTGCCGCACCGCCCCTGGAGAACACGTTTATCCCGTTTACCTTTCACCCAGCCCATAGTGTTGATGACTAAAGGCACTTCTTTCTTGTAGGAGCTGAACACGTACTTCACAACATCAAGGTATCTTTCTGTGTCGTGCTCACAACTAGTCTGTCCAAAATACACCATCTTACGCGGCGTTTGTTGATGAGTGAACGGTGGACCTGCAAAAGCAAGCAGCAAACCTCTCTGGGTTCCAGTTAAGTGAAATAAAAAGCCTCCCATCCCTGAAGCACCTACAAGAAATCTCTCCTGAAATAATCTGTCCTCTTTTCACATGCTAACAGTACTTCTTGTACAGCCTGCACCTATGGAAAAACTTCTCTGTCACTTGCAAGACTCCATGCTGGCAGTTTTGTTTGTTCGTTTTAATGTAAATCACTGGTTACACATCTGTGAATTTCAAACCAAGAGTCTTCGAAGACAGACTATCCAAAAAGCAAACCAGCCTGGCCATATCTAGACAGCGGCTCAAACCCACAGGACAACAGACAGCAGCAATTTCTGTAGCTCTAGGCTTTAATGCCCATAACAGCTCCTAACCTATGTGGATCCACTTGGTATTTCTCAAGCTTGTTTTATCTACAGATACTAAAAACCCAGAAAGACTTTCCCAAAGAGACCTTTCAAACCTGAAAGGCTGAAAATCCACTTTGATGTGCCACAGCCTGCTCCGCCAGCTTATAAACAACTATCTCTTCCTCTCTTTAAACCAGAAAAAACGATCAGGGAGAACAGCTCCATGCTGTATAGGGAGATTTTCACACAGAGCTTAGGTGCCCCAGCAAGAGTATTTTTCCAGCCTTTGTTCTCTTTTCTGTGCACCTTTGACAGATGTGGTAACTTCCCCTAAAGTGCAGCCTCTACTCAGAAAGCACCTTCTGGAAATCAAACAGGTTTCCGGCAACTGCGGAAAGTGGCAAAACACGTACCAAGAATTGGTTCTGTTACGTTACTTAAGGACACGCATCCAGGAGGTGTAAATTCGGTTTGACCTATGTCACACTCCATATATTCAACCGAGGGAAGGCTGCAGTGAAAGAAGCCTGAATATTAGCATCTACTAAAAAAAGAAACAGGACATGACCTGGAACACATCAGAAGCACAATCTGATTTTGTTCCACGCCTTCAAAATTAAATTATTGAACACAATCAAACCACCGCTTATCTCTCTCCTTCCCTCAACTGAAGAGGTATTAAGCCAGAATGTACAGGTTCAGCTACACTTCAATGTCACAACAGCTCCATTCCCAGCCAGCTTTAACGGATGTAGCTGGAACAATAATTGTAGGTGGTGCTAACCGGCACACCACCTCTCCCGTGTTAACTGGGCACCTGAGATCAGCCATCTAAGATTTACAAACTTCACAGTTTTTATTTTAAGCATGTGGTGGTCAGGAGAGCAAGCTTCTACACCTTGCTCTGCCAAGAATCTTCAAAGACACAAATTATAATTTACTGGATTTCTACTGCTCAGTGCTTAATGAGTTCCCCTGCTCCGAGACAGCCATTTAGCATTTCAACAGAAATGTTCCCGTAGGCGACTGTTATGAAAAGAGCCCAAGACAACAATGCCTATTTTGATACATTTTTGTTTGTTTTTAAAAGATATTCACCTTCCAGTCCTACCAGCTTTTCTGAGAATCTTGGCAGTTTTTTTCCTTCTCCTACACCCCACTTCAAAAAACCCTGTAGAAGACAAAAAGACTCACCGATTCAGTAGCAGATTAATTAGGTATCTATTAAATGTTGATTTCCCAGTGTTTTTTGGGCCACACACCAGAACCACGGGGACACCTTCATCTTCCGCTGGAAAAAAGTCAAAACAACACACTCTGAAATGGACCAATGGTATCAGTTGCTCCAATGTGCCCAAAAAATCCTACAGACTCTGTGGTCTAACTACCATACATTTTAATCAAATGGAAAAAAACCCACCAAAACTGTTAAAGAGGAGCATGTTAATTGTACCAGTGTAAAGGGAAAATGCTCCTGACGTGAGAAGCAAGGCCCAGCACTGAAAGTCAGCATGTAAGAACTCCAATCGCTCACAGTATTTTAAGCGCTGTGGGGTAAGCGAGAGGGTGCTCTTCTCTACCGGCTACAAAAGAGAGCAAAAGGAGAGTTCTGAAGCGGACCGGGAGCACTGTCAGGCAGCGAGCTGCCTGTGGGGCAGAGGCACAAACCCACGGAGGGGATGCAGGCGCTCGCGACTCCGCTGCTGAGAGGAAAACACGACTCGCGGGTACCTCCCAGCCCCCGGGCCCGGCCGCTCACCGCAGCTCGCCTGGACCAGCTCCTCCAGCGCCGCCGCCGTGCTCTCGGACAGCAGCAGCCCGCGCTCCGCGCTGCACTGCACGATGCCCACGGACGCCAGCACCGCATCTTCGGGGGTGAAGCTGGATTCTTCCTTTTTCTAGGGAAGAGCAGAAAAACGCTGAGAGGTGTGTGCGGGTTCCAGAGCCGCGTTGCTGGCCCCGGCAGGCGCAGCGCCCAGGGCGGAGCGGGCACCGCGACACCTGCGGGGCTCACCTGGGGCTCGAAGAGCCGCGACAGCGGCGGGTGGCTCAGCAGGAATCGCGTCACCGGCGTGTCCAGGTGCTCCAGCAGCAGCAGCGCGCAGTCCGGGGAGAACTGCGCCATCACCCTCACCCGCGCCGCTGCACACAGAGCGGAGCCGCCTCAGCCGCACGCGAAATGGCGGCGCCCGCTCGGCACCCAAAATGGCCGCCCCCCNTCCTGCCGGTCGGCGGCGGGCGGGCGGTCGGCGGGCAGCGCCTCCAGGGACAGCGCGCAGTGCGTGCCCGGGGAGAACACCGGCAGCCCCGGCTGGTGCGAGGACACGGCGAAGCCCAGGAGGCGGACGGCGCCGTAGAGGCAGCGCAGGCGGCATTTCCCGGTGAAGGTGAGCGCCTGCGGGCGGACAAGGGTGAGGGGCGGCGGGGGCGCGGAGCCGCGGCGGCCCGGGCGGTCGGCGCTCACCTGCCGCGGCGCCAGCAGCAGCACGG
>VWYH01003353.1:1242959-1256336 GCA_013399365.1 Pampusana beccarii
CGGCCATGGCAGCGGCGGCGGCGCACAGCGTGCGCGTGCTGCGCGAGCTGAACCGGCAGCGCGCGGCCGGGCAGTTCTGCGACGCCACGCTGGGCGTGGGCGGGCGCGAGTTCCGCGCGCACTGGCCGGTGCTCGCGAGCTGCTCCCGCTTCTTCCGCGCGCGCGGCCCCGGCGGGCCCGTGGCGCTGCCCGACGGCCTCGCCGACACCTTCCAGCTGCTGCTCGACTTCTTCTACACCGGCCGCCTGGCGCTCACCGCGCACAACCGCGCCCGCCTCCTGGCCGCCGCCGAGCAGCTGGGCGTGCCCGANGAGGGGGCGGCAGCGGGTGGGGAAGGGGCCGCTTGCCCGGCAGGGGCGGCGCCGTGACCCGCCCGTTCCCCTGCAGGCCCCGGAGGAGGCGGCGGGCGGCGGCGATCGGGGGGACAGCGACGGCGAGTCCGTGCCCGGGAAAAAGGCCCCGCGGAGCAAAAAGAGCCCCCGGGCGGGGAAGGCGGCGGGCAGCGCGGGGAGCAGGAGAGGGGCGGTGGAGCCGGTCGAGTGCCCCACGTGTCACAAAACCTTCCTCAGCAAATATTACCTGAAGGTGCACAACAGGTAACGGCTCTGGCTGCTCCTTCCCTCGCGCGGGGCGCCCGAGCGGCCCCACCGGCAGCTGCCCAGTCACACCGCAGTGTCCCCGGCACGGCACAGGGGTCCCCGCTGACCCAGGCGGGGCTGGCCTGAGCTGGGAGATCACACACCCCTGAACCACATCCGAGAGCCGCAGCCGCTGTCCTGGGCTCTGCTGGCGGGGTCGGAGCCACCGCGCTGGGAAAGGCGGCGCTCGGGGGCTGCCTGGGGACGTGCGGCTGCGGGTGGATGAGGGCAAATCGTCCCTGGGGGCTCTCAGAGTCGGCACAGGCTGCAGGGGCTTGGCCGGGGCTGCGGGGAGCCTGGGGTGACCAAGAGCACAGCGGGCAGGGAGGGCATGAGCCGCAGTGTCGCTCGTTTGCAAGGGGCGAACCTCACCCTGCGAGACGGAGGTCTTGTGGAGCGTGGCGGCACCGGCAGCTCGGCTGCGCTGCTGTGGGATCGGCAGAGCTGGCAGGGAAGGAGGCTTTGGGGAAACTGAATGTTGGTGCTGGGCTGTAAGAGCTGCCGGGCCCTCCCCGTCCCCTGGCCTGCTCCTGCGGCTCTGCTGCCGTGCAGGCGGTGATGGGTGCTCTCCGTTCGCGTTCTCCCTAGGAAACACACTGGAGAGAAACCATTTGAATGCTCCAAATGTGGCAAATGTTATTTTAGAAAAGAGAATCTCCTGGAACACGAAGCCAGAAATTGCATGAACCGATCCGAGCAGGTATGCCAGGAAGCTGCCGCTGCAGGGCTGGAGAGCGGGCGCTGTTTTACAGGAGCAGAATTGGAGCCTTTTCCCAGCCATCGTCCACTCACGCTCGGCTACCGAACCAAACCCCTCGTCCCTGCGGCACAGCGCGTCCTGCAGCCAAGATCCCCTGGGCCTGCTGAGGGAGGCAGCAGCTTTGGTCTGGTTTACCAGACAACTCTCCTTTTGTCTGTGCTTTTCCAGCACACAAGGATCCTCTTTAGTACAGTAAAAGATCCCGGTTGCTGTGGGCACAGGTTAAATGCCATAACCAGGTCCCAGCGCTGGCGTGAGCTGTGCGCTCCGTGTGGGACTCGTGGCTCTGCAGCAGCCGACGTCTCCCCGTATCTTGCAGGTTTTCACGTGTTCCGTCTGCCAGGAAGTGTTCAAGAGGCGGATGGAGCTGCGGCTGCACATGGTGTCACACACAGGGGAGATGCCGTACAAGGTCAGCAGCGCCTGCTGGACGCTGGCATGAGAGCGGAGGGGCGAGTGGTTCTGTTCAGGGGAGCCGAGCGCCTGCTCTGAGCTGGAATGTGCTCTGGGGAGGCACCAAAGCTGGCACTGGCTGCAGCCTCCCCGGGGACTCGTGCTCCCTGCCTGGCATGCCCCAGGTCCTCTCCTCACCCTGAAATCGCTGTTTGCGGGGACTGGAGCCTGACCCCCTCTCCTGTCTCCTAGTGCTCCTCCTGCGCCCAGCAGTTCATGCAGAAGAAGGACCTGCAGAGCCACATGATAAAGCTGCACGGCGCGCCAAAGCCCCATGCGGTGAGGGGGCCAGCGGGTGCAGGGAGGGCCCCAAAGTGGCAGCAGGGGGTCGGATGGGGGGTGCGCTGTTGGTGAACGCACGAGCCGCCTGACCCCGTGCTCCTGTGGCCTTGCAGTGCTCGACCTGCGCCAAGTGCTTTCTGTCCCGGACAGAGCTGCACCTGCACGAGGCCTTCAAGCACCGGGGGGAGAAACTGTTTGTCTGCGAGGAGTGCGGGCACAGGGCCTCGAGCCGCAACGGCCTGCAGATGCACATCAAGGCCAAGCACAGGTATGAGACGGGACCCGTGTCCTCCCGGCAATCACCCGGCTCTCCTGGCTGCGCGTGGTGCTGGGGGCAGCGAGCTCCCCCGTCCCGGAGGGGCTGGGCTGAGACTTTGGCCAGAAATCGGCTGAGGGGCCAACCCACGGTCTTTTGTCTCTGCCAAAGGGAGTGTGAACTGTTGGCACTTCTCTGTGTGTGACTCTGGTAACACTGGTGATAACCAAAGCTCTTCAGAGCTCCAAAATACTGTAGTTTGAGATGGGTTGACATAGGATTCGATGCCAAGAACTCTGGGTGCGCGGTGACAGCTGTTCTGCAGGGTGAGACCAGCACAGGTGAAGGTGACGTTCCCCTGCCCCCAGGAACGAGCGGCCGTATGTGTGCGAGTTCTGCCACCACGCCTTCACGCAGAAAGCCAACCTCAACATGCACCTGCGCACACACACCGGCGAGAAGCCCTTCCAGTGCCACCTCTGCGGCAAGACCTTCCGGACACAAGGTACTGGGGGTGCGGCCGGGAGCGCCGGGCACCGCGAGCAGCGCCAGGCACCATGAGCAGCGCCGGGCTCTGCGCTCCGCAACCAGTATCCTCAGAAAGCAGCTGCGCTGTGAAACCCCCTTCTCGTGCCACCTTCCCCAGGGGGCACAGTCAGGCTCTTGCGAGCGCTGCTGACCCTGAGGCAGGTGCGTTCCCATTATCTCTGTTACCCTTACGGCACAAAAGAGGAAGAACTTGGTGCCTTTAGCCCAGTATGGGTTGGCCTGGGCCGGGAGGCTGCTGCTTGTGCTGCTCCTGAGCTCTCCTGCCCAGCAGGCGCAGACCAGCTGCGCTGTGCACGCGTGTCCCCAGGCACGGGATGGGGAACACGCGCCGCACTGCTGACCGGCCGCTCTCCCCGCGACCAACAGCGAGCCTGGACAAGCACAACCGCACCCACACCGGGGAGCGCCCCTTCGGCTGCGAGTTCTGTGACCAGCGCTTCACGGAGAAGGGGCCCCTGCTGCGGCACATCGCCAGCCGGCACCAGGAGGGGAGGCCCCACTTCTGCCAGATCTGCGGGAAAACCTTCAAAGGTAACAGCCGGGGCTCCAGCCCTCAGGCGGCTCCTCGAGCCCACCTGCCTCCCGCTGTGAGCGTGTCCAGCGCGGCGGTGCTGCCCCCAACGGGCTCTGCCTTCCCTCCCCAGCCGTGGAGCAGCTGCGCGTCCACGTCCGCCGGCACAAGGGCGTGAGGAAGTTCGAGTGCACCGAGTGCGGCTACAAGTTCACGCGGCAGGTGAGTGTCCCCCGGCCCCAGGGACCACGAGTGCCTGTGCCGGAGCTGCCTCAGCAGCCCCTGTGCCCCCTCCCTTGCAGGCTCACTTGAGGCGCCACATGGAGATCCACGACCGCGTGGAGAACTACAACCCGCGGCAGCGGAAGCTGCGGAACCTGGTTATCGAGGACGAGAAGGCCGTGGTGGGCGCCCTGCAGCCCCCGGAGCTGGAGGTGGGCTCGGCCGAGGTGATCGTGGCGTCCCTGTCCCGCGGCTCCCTGCCCGACGTCCCCGTGCAGAGACTCTGCTCAAACGAGAACTTCTCTACAGCGGATGTGATCGAGCAGTCGCTCATTATAGCGACAACGATTCCTGAAGACTGTGAGACGTAGCGCGACCCCCGCGCGCGTCCTTCCTGCAGGACACAGTAAA
Organism: Pampusana beccarii; assembly: GCA_013399365.1. Classification (NCBI taxonomy): domain Eukaryota; kingdom Metazoa; phylum Chordata; class Aves; order Columbiformes; family Columbidae; genus Pampusana; species Pampusana beccarii. Next base: position 1,247,042 of record VWYH01003353.1, read on the forward strand.
GCGCTGGCTAGAGCCGCTCTGCTGCGCTCGCTCTGTTCGCGTGGCATGTCTGCCCCTTCCCCTCCCCTCCCACAACGCTCCCCCCCCGGCGGGCAGGGAAATGGAGGGAGAATGAAGTCACCATCGGGTCGCAAATGAAAACAACACAAAGCTGCTCAGAACAGCTGCTTAAATAAATGTCCACACGCCACGTGAGGCAGGAGGTGACTGAGAGCCTGTATGATCCTGAGAAGGGCTTTTGAATGAGCTGCTCGTGACATGGGGCTGGCCGGTGCTCCCTTCCCTCCCATTAAAGCTCTGCCCCTTCCCATCAATGGTTGCTGAAAGGATTGTCTGTTAATTTGTGCCTTAACTCTACTTTCTTCTGTCAAGGTTCTGCTAGTTGCTGTCTCTTTACCACACTGAAGGTACCTGCTCACCAGTGAACTAATTTAACTGTTACTTAACACGTTATCTCAGAGAGCTGGAAAATGCTCCGAACTCCCATTTTTAGGTGTAAGGACTTACACTTGTCTGAAATTACACAGTCAGGGTTGCTGAGACACCGGGAACCGTTTCCTGAGTGTTCGCAGGGTGGGGGAAGATCCCCCTGTGCCCAAAATCACAGCCGCGCTCTCTCCCCTCTCCCTCCTCTACTCACCGAGAAGGCAGACAGTCTCCAGTTTAGCTGTATCTCAGGCCTGGAATGAGGAACATTGCACTCAAAACTTACTGCAGTAATCTGTTCAAAGACAACATTCATGGAACATGTTTTATTTAACTTGACTGCTGCAAGTAAATTTGAAAACAAACTAAGAATAAAAATACATTATCTGTGAATGTAAAATGCCTTTGCTTCAAAGGATGGTATTTAAACTGGACTAAAATATTCAGACACAATGAATTTTACAAAAAATAAATACAGCTCCATAACTGTTCAGGCGGTTGGGGAATTCGGGGGGGGCAGGTCCAGCAGCGAGCGCTGCGGCGTGAGACAGGGCGTGCATCCTATTTATAGTTCAGCTGAAACACTCGGCTCTGCAGCGCGAGCTCAGCTGCGCAGCACGCGCCGTCCTGGGGGCCCAGCTGCTCCGGCCCCCGCCCCGGGTCCCCCCGTCCCGGGTCCCCCCGGCGCCGCGTTCAAGGCACTGTCAGAGTTTCAGACTTGCAGAACAGCCCAGATCTCGTGAGCCGCTTCCCCGGCCCCACCGCCGAGGAGCGCGGCACCGAACAGCCGCCAAGGCAAACCAGGTATCTTTTGTAAAGCTGTGAAGATGCTGACATTGCAGAGATGGGGCTTGGACGCTGCTCAGTCCAGGGGCAATCAAGTGTATGGGCTTTCCATCTCTGAATTAAGTTTAAATTAATTTTTTTTTCCAATTGGTTAAAAACAAAAGATGGAAAAGCGAATGCATCCAGCCAGCACTTCAGCTGCCATCACACTTCACAGGTTTCCCAAAGTGTGATGCTCGTTTCAGGCGGCTGCAGCTGTTTGCTTGCTCAGGAAACATTCCCCAAGCAAACTGCAGGGCTGCTCCTCAGCCGGGGAGAGGAAACGCAGCCCAAGCTCATGAGGTCACTTGGGCGAGTAGAAAGGCAAACTGTACGCAGGCCAAAAAACCCCAGCAAAGCTCAAACAAAAAGAAGAAAAAGAAGAAACCAAACCCTAAAATAACTACTTTTCAAACCGCAACACTCTGGCTAACTCCTACAGCTTCAACAAAACACGTCAGCAGCATTTTCCAACAGCCCAAGTCCCGAGAGCTCCTGCCAACCTGAGGCACAACAGGCAGGAGGCCCCCATGGAGCTCCGGGGGTTCCCCCACCCAAGGTGATGCATCCGAAAGAGATTCTGTGTCGGGATGTCCAACCCCACCAGCGATCCTGCAGCTGGTGGCCAGGCTCCCGGGGAAGCTGCGCTCTCCTTTCCTGCTGTGTTTTTGGGGTTTTTTTCTAAAATAGTACAATGCCAACTTGGCTCCTTTAAAACGGCAAACAAACAAAACCTGACCCCTGTCTGCCCAGCGGAGCGGCCGCGCTGGCACACGCAGCCGCTGTCCCTGCCCGGCCCGAGTCACCGCGCCATGCCGCAGCGGGAGGGGACAGCAGCCACCGCCCCGGGGGTCACTCGCTTCTCCCCCTCTGTGAAGGGGGGCGCAGCTGGGGAGATCGGAAATGAAAGCAATCTAGCTGTGAGAATGCAATAAAAACATAAATAAGGGTGTTTGTTCTAAGAAGGAAAACCGCTTTTCTAGGGAAACCAATACCTGCAAAAGTTTAAATGTTGTAACTTAAATAAACCCACCAAAATACAGGAAACATGGAAGTTCAGATGAGGGAAAGGTGAAGCTTCCCAGCCCAGCTCGGCGAGGTCCCCGCCGGGACAGCAGGAACGGAGCCGCAGCCATGGTGCGGGCAGGAGAGGCCACGCTCTGGTCTCAGCCGCTGCCGCAGCCCCAGCTCCTGCGGGAAGCACACGCAGGGGCTGTGTCCTCCGAGACACAGAGCAGCGGTGGGGGCGCAGAGCACCGTCCCACCAGCCAGACCCCTCACAGAAAGAACCTGAAGAAAGGAGTTTGGTGGCAAACGAAGCATTGGGGGTGAAGGAGCTCAGTGAAAGGCGTCTGACCGCAAGCCATGAGCTGCGGTCAATGCTGCGGTGATGTTCAAGGTGACGGCTTCCTCGGAGCTCACCCCTCGCGTCTCTGCGGCCGTGCGGAGCCCCCTCCCGCCCCAGGAAGGGCCGAGGGAGCTGCGCCGGAGGCCTCGCCGGCTGCCGTTCCACAACAGCACATCCAATGCGCAGTTTTCACCCCTCTGTGATCAGAACGTTTTTGCTTCCAAGCACCAGTTTGCATTTGCCTTCTCTCAAAGCAACACTGGTTCTGGATAATGAACTCGTGCCAGGCCAGGGGGAGAGTGCCCTCCCCTGCTAACGAAGCTCGTTAAGGTTCTGGTTGTGAAGGTTTTGGTGCTGCCTGTTCAAGTTGATGCTGTTGTCCAGTGTGATGCCGTCGTCCTCCTGTGTAGTTTCGGGCATGAACTGCCGGAATATGCTGACGCTGCCGTGCCAGAAGATGGGCTCGGGGAGCCGTCCCACCACGCTCCACGTGCGCGTCTCGGGGTCATAGGCTTCCAGGACGTCTGAGAGCTCAAACGTGTTATCGTAGCCACCAGAGACATAGAGCTTCCCGCCGAGCACAGCCACGCTCCCCCCAACGTGAACCTACCATTTAACAATAAATGTACACGACAATTAGCAAGGAGGGTTTTGCCTAACTATGCAGCTGATAAAAGTGTCAGGTTCTGTCCTGCGACTGCGCACGGGGCTCAACGCAACCAGTCATGGGCTCTGGCTCTCATACCCGGGATGGGGTTTCCCAGCTCCTGTGTGCTGGGCTGAGCACCCGCCTGCGCAACCACAGCCCAGGATTTCTCCTTCCAAGTGACTGCGACACGCTTCAGTGCACTCTGTGTGCGAGGGGTTATAATCTAGAGAGCACCGGGTTTTCCAAAGGTAAATTAAGCCAATTTTTAACACTGAAAGGCATCCAGTGGGTCAGGAAGCGTCCTACCTGAAGCATGGTGGGGATTTTATCCCACTCATTCTTCGCTGGATTGTAAACATCCACTTCAGCTGAGTCATCTCTGTGGGAGGTAACACAAAATTACTTTTCTACGTTCTAAGAACCTCCCGCCTTGTGAAGCCCCCAGTTCAGCAGCCCAAAATGCTGCACTGAGCACTCTGCTCCAGTCCCACCACACACAGCAGACACCAAAGGGTTCCTGCATGAAGCCTTAAACCTCCATGCCCTTCAAAGTAACGGCATCCCTACTGCTCGGGTTTTTCACCAACACCAAATTTAGAGGGGTCAGAGGAGCGTGAGAAGAGCTGGCGGGGCAGCGTCACCCCCACGGCTCTCACACCCGCTCCCCTCGCGAGAGGGAGGGCGACAGTGATAGGTGAGGGACATTTGCAACCGCTGACACAAGAATGCAAAGAGGACGAGGTCGGGGCAGCCAGAGAAGTGCTGTCGGTCACTCCAAGACAGCCCAGTTACAGACAGACTGAAAAGGCTGCAAGGAGTATTTGGCCGTGGCTGGGTCTATCCTGCCACCACGTGTCCCCGCGCTGAGCTCCGCGCAGGCCCTGGACAGCGGCAGCCGCTCACAGCCCCGGGCTCACTCTGAGGATGCAGCTGCAGACCCAGCATCGCTGCTGCGCCGCATTTACAGTTAGCAAACCAGACACGCTGGAGGGGATCAACAGTCGGAAGCTTTAGGCTGAGCTATTTAAAAATAACCAAAAAAATGAGGTTGTGACTTTCATTCGTAACCTACTCCTCTGTCCTCCCAAGATTACCTTACAGCTTTATATAGAGCAGCAGTGCCTGCGCAGCACACAGAAAGTGAGGAGAAAAACCTGACCCCAATAATCTCCCCATTAACTCCTGCAGACACACGATCAGAAGTCCCGAGGTGTCAATCACCAGTATTTTAAAGTGGATGCGAAAAAGGAAAACCAATAGAATTGGCTTGTGACAAGTAGCCAAATAGCTCGATCACCCCTGCCAGTGTTTACTGAAAAGCAGGTGACTCCAACTGTGACCTGCAGACAGCTGCCAGGAACTGAGACACTCGGCTGAACTCGAATCCATCAAATAAAAGGTCCTGGGTAGAAGCTGCTGCTTTATGCAAAGCCAAGAGGAGATTAAAACCAGAAAAGTGCCTGGAGGACATCACAGGAGTTGATGTTTGCTCAGAGTCAACACAACAACTTGCAATGCTTCAGCCCCAGCATGCCTTTCCATTTATTTTTAATTAAGTGGATAACCGAAGTATTTGCACCACCAGGACAGCTTCAGATGGGTAATTAAGTCCCAATTTGGAAAGGTGCTTAAAAATAGTGACCAATCACTTCATCTTCAGTCCCCTTATCTCTGCTGAGACAGAGGATGTCCTCTCCTGCACCGCAGTTTAACGTTTTCTTGGAGCTTACTCACTTATTTATAGCAACAAGGGGGGTTGAACCAGAAGCCAAGAAAACTGAGAAGCCTTTTTCCAAGCAGCGCTGCTGACTCCAGCCAGATTTACACCTCGCTGTGCCCCAGCCCCTGGGCCGAGATCGAGACATTTTCACACAACTGTAAGTGCAGTTCTCTGGGGTCCCACTGCCCCCATAGCGAAGGAGCGGTACAGGGGTTCACAGACTCCCCCCGCACCAGCAGTGCCACGCTCCCACTGCCACCCACCCCTGCCCCAGACACCCCTGCCCTGGCAGGGGACACGGCAGCCCCACCACTCACCGTACGAAGTACATGAGGCCGTTGAGCGTGACTGTCTTTGGGGCGAAGGACCAGGGAGGCAGGTGGCCGCAGTTGACGAGGGACCAGAGGTCACAGTCAGGGTCGTAGCACTGCATCACCATGGACTCTTTGCCGGCCAGGGAGCCGATGGCGAAGAGCTTGCCGCGGCAGGAGGTGGTGGAGCAGTTGTCCATGGGGTACAGCATGGGCTGCAGGGCCTCCCAGCTGTCCAGCGCGTGGTCATAGCGCTCCGTGCTGTCCGAGGCGATCACGTAGAGCAGCCCGTCCAGGACCGTGGAGCTGTGGTACTCCCTGGCTTTCAGCATGGGCGACACCTCGGTCCACTCGTTCACGCTGGAGTTGTACCTCCAGACGCAGTCGTACAGCCGGGACCCGTCCGACCCCCCTGCAGACACACGGCACGTGTCACAGGCTGGTTCGCAAAGGGAAGCGCCGCGGGGCGACGGAGGAGAGGGCTCGGCACCGGGATCTTTGTTACGTTTTCCAGCTACACCTTCTCAATACCCACACGTACTTTTCTGCTTCCCGGGGCCGTACCTTATGAGAATATTTAGTACTGGAGGACCACTGTGGCACGCAGTGCAGGGATTTATGGGCAGTTTTGCACTGGTTCTTTTCCAGCAAGCCAGGAAGCATTCCTCCCATGTTGTTCCTAGTCTGTGCTCAGCCACAACTCACGTTTGCCTACCCCCATCCTTCCAAGCAACCGTCTTCTCTCCCATTTGGCAGCCCCCGCTCCTTTGCTATCCAGAAGCTGCTGCGATGCAGCACAGACCAATGCTCAGCAGCGCCCGGCTGCCACGGCAGCGTCACCACCCGGGCACGGGAACCTCCGGCAGCCCCGCTGCCCGCACCGCAGCGCTGACACTGAGCAGAACCACCAAAGATCCTGCCAGCAGCAGCCTCGCGGGGCACGGGGCTCCCGGCGGTATCGGCGGCCCCAGACCCGCCTGGAGTTGCTCCCGAAAGCTCCCACGGATGCGAGTGCACCCCTACAAACAAGCTGGGTGGTAACCTGGCATTTTTACAACCCAGCCTTTAAAACAGAGCCCCGTTTTCTGCTCCTAACTAGAGAAAAGGAAGCTTTCTGTTCACCTGTGTTTGACCTGCCCTTCAAACCTCGGCACGCCCAGTGCCACCTGTTGGGCAGTGCCCACTGTCCCAGGCCTTGGCTCCTTGTGGCCGCTGCGCCATGGGGAAGTGTTCAAAGGAGACATCTACACGCAGATTAACAGCCAAATTTACACCTCTGTGTCACCTTGACAGAAGTAATTATAGCCGCAGTGGCCTGCGAGGAGGCAGGACTCGCTGGGAAGGCACCGTGACTCACGGGCTCTGGCTGGCTGAGGAACCCACCTCAAGCACGCGCTGGCTTGTGACTGATGGGGCTCCGGACCCAAACAGCTTCTCCGCAGCCAGAAATTCAAACCCCTCTCCAGTCACTCCTGTCCCCCACAGCGAGTGGTTAGCAAGTTCCACCAGTGCAAAGTCTGTGACTCCTGCCCGCGTGCTCAGGAGCATTAGTCATGACAAAACACCTCCTGGACTGAGACCAGCTGCTAAATCCAGCACCGACTCCAGGAGTCCCTGGGCCTGTCCTCAGGCTGCAGCCATACTGAGCCCAGGCTGTTACAGACTCCCTGCTACCCCAAGAAAAGCCAAGTCTCACAGCCAGAACCCACACGTTTTCAGCTGAAATTTCTACATTGGTGCTTTCATACAAGTTTTCCCATCTTGTGCTTTTTACCCTGGAAACACCCTCCCAGGTACCCCCGTGCCTTACCAGTGACGTAGATATCGTTGCCCAGTGCAGCCACGCTGTAGCCCCCGCCCAGGTGCTCTGGGAACTCAGCCAGGTAGCGCCAGTGCCCGGTGCGCGGGTTGTAGCAGTCGACGGTGACGAGCTCGTCGCAGTCGCGGTCACAGCCGCCGACGAGGACGAGGATCTCAGCGAGGCCGGTGGAGGGCCGGGGGCGCATGCGGGCGCAGGGGCCGCGGTCGTGGCGGTCGAGACGGGCGGCCTGGAAGTCACGGGCCTCGCGCAGGAGGCGCAGACAGGGCGGGCAGCGGGCCACCAGCGGCTCACCCTCCACATGGGCCAGCAGGTAGAAGCGGCGCACAAAGGGCAGGCGCACGTGGGCCAGGAGCTGCGGCAGCAGCGGGGCACGGGCGGCGGGGTCAGCGCGCACCCAGCGCAGCGCCAGCTGGAAGGCGGCCTCCTCCTTGGGGACACAGAGCCCGTCGTCCCGCAGGTAGGAGAGCAGGCGCGGCAGTGGCAGCCGCTCCAGCTGGGCGCCCAGCTCACCCACGTGTCGCAGGACAAACCGGTGCGCGGCGGCCGCCAGTGCTGGGCAAGCAAAGGCCTCGGCGAAATCCTGCATGTCCAGCGCGTTGGCGGGCTCCAGCTGCCGCGCCAGCCAGGCGCCGCAGGCCTCCTTGACGGCGGGGAACTGCAGCAGGTCCGCGGCGCGCAGGAGGCGCTCGGCGATGTCGGGGCCCAGCCCGCCCACGCGGCCGGTGTAGGCAAAGTCGAGGAGGCGCGCCAGGCACTCGGGCTCCACGCCGTGCAGCCGCACGCGCTCGGCCCGCGCCTCCCGCAGCGCCCCACCAAACATGGCACGGAAGTAGCCGGAGGCGGCGGCCAAGACGGCGCGGTGCGCCCCAAACTCACAGCCACCCGCCACCACCGTCACGTCCAGCAGGCTCCGCTCTGCCCGTAGTGCACTCAGCCCCCGCAGCAGGGACACAGCGTGTGCCGGCTCCCCCGGTGCCACTGCCGCCGTCCCGCCGCTGCCGTCCGTGCTTGCTGCCATGCTGCGCCTGTGGGAGAGCACACGGGGCATCACCCAAAGAGCAGCTCGCAAAACAGAGAGGAGAATGAAAAATAAAGGTGTGATAGCACAGGGAAAAACGTCCTGTGGCTGGGAAGCGGGATAAACTAAACAGCCCTTGAAAACATCCTCCTCCCTCCGTCACAGAGGAGCGGCAGTTGCATAACGTGCTGGCAGCCTCCCCTGCTCGGGCTAACGACATGTTCAAGCAGCCCGGGCTGCGGTTTCCCAGGATCAGGGCAAAGCCCGGAACCCCGGCACAGCCGTCCCCGCCGCCCGGAGCCCAGCGGGGTGTTCCCCGGGGGCCCCGCTCCGCGGCGCTGCCCGGTACCGACGGTTCGGCTCCGCAGATCCAGGGAGCTCCGGCTGCTGCCCGCCTGTTGCTTCCCGTCAAATAAACACCGCAACGGTACAATAAGCCCGGCTCGGAGCCGCGGGGAGCAGGTCCCCACACACGGGGCTCTCGGGGCGGGGCCGGTGCCGCTCGGGGCCGCCGCGGGAGTGGAGAAACGGGCGGGCTCGTGGGGGGGCGGCGACTGGCCGGGCCGGCGAGGACGGGAGCAGCGGGCGCCGCCAGGAGCGCGGAGGGCCCGGACGGGGCCGGGGCGAGGCGGGAGGGCTGCGTCCCTCCGGGCCCGGGGGCCGAGGCGCCACCGGCGGGCCCTGCCCCGCGGTAAACCGAGGGCTCCCCCCTCCCACCGGGGCCTATCGCAACCCTGCGGCGCGGCCCGCGCTCCGCGCCAACCGCCACTCCGGTACGGAATCCCCGGGCTCCCCCCGCTCACCTCCCGGCTCTGCTCCCCGCCAACCGGTGCCCCGGGCTCCCCCGCTCACCTCCCGGCTCCGCCCCGCCCTCCCGGGCCGTCCCAGCCGCCGCTCCCGGCAGCCCCCGCGGCGCCAGCGCGCACGCCCAGACTACAGCTCCCGGCGGCCCCCGCGCCAGCGGACTACCGCTCCCGGCAGCCCCCGCGCCAGCGGCCGCCCCTTCGCCGCCTCCCGCCGGTACCGAGCGGTTCGCGGGTGTCGGCGCTGCCCGGTTGCTGCCGCTCCGGCCCCGCCTCTGCCTCCTGCGCCAGGACATGGACTCCGACTCCTGCACCTCGCCGTTCGCCCCGGAGGTGAGCCGGAGCCCCGTGAAACCGGGCAGGCGGGGGGGGG
>VWYH01003353.1:1256589-1281665 GCA_013399365.1 Pampusana beccarii
CGGCGCCTCCCCCGGCCGGGCCGCCTCCCCCGCCGTGCGGCCGCGCTCACCCCGCCCCTCCCGCAGGACTTGTCCCCCGCCGCCCGGCGGCACCGCACCGTGGAAGACTTCAACAAGTTCTGCACCTTCGTCCTGGCCTACGCCGGCTACATCCCGTACCCGCAGGAGGTGAGCGGCACCGGGCGGGGCGGCGGCGCTGCCGGGCGCGTTGGTACCGTCGGCGGCTGCGAGGAGGTTCCGCCTCCGCTCCCGTATCCCCGGAACAAAAGGGGGAACTCCAGCCGCTGGGAGGGGCTCCGGGGGCGGGCCGGGGGTGTCTCTGGGGGGACTCGCGGGGGCCCGGAGCCGCTCCCGCTGCCGCCTCGGGCTCTGCCCGGCTGTGGGGACAGGGGGGGGTTGGCCCGGGGGGGGCTGGGCCTTGGGGCAGAGCCTGAGGGGATCGGGCGCGGTGCCTCGGTGCCCCACGAGAGTCGGCTCTGAATTAACGCTTTTATCGGCTTTCTCGACATTTTCCAGGAAACACCGCTGAGGAACAGCCCCAGCCCTCCCAACAGCACCGGTGGCACGATTGACAGTGATAGCTGGGATCCGCGGTTCAATGACACCCCCTCTTCTGTTTCCCTGCCCGCCAAGAACAGAAAGAACTTCAGTCAGCTTAAGCGATCGAAACCGTACAGTTCCCTGTTCCAGCGGGCAAAACCTGGTAACTTCCTGCCAGAGCGAAAGCAAATTGACAAGATCAGGAAGAAGAAAAAGCTGAAGAGGAGGGAAACGGAGGCGTCTGCAGAGGAGGACTATGAGGAGAAGCTGCTGGAGCTGGAGGTGGAGGACTCTTACGTGGAGACGCCGATGAGCCCCTCGTCCGAGGGCGACCCCCAGTCTGCGACTGAGCACTGCTCGGTGTGGGACTCTGACACACCATCCAGCGTCTCCTACCCCGCTGTGACGGCTGAGCAGACGGTGGAGATCCAGAGCGTGGGCAAGCGAACGGTCATTCGTCAGGGCAAGCAGGTGGTCTTTCGGGATGAGGATGGCACCGGCGACGACGAGGACATCATGGTGGATTCAGGTATGTGGCCTGGCTGAAAGAAGCGGGAAGTGGAGCTGCTGTGGGCAATCCCTTTAGTGCTTGTAGCATGAGGCTAACGCCAAGGTGTGCTGCCTGGGCAGAATTCAGTAGCAGTTGGCTTTTTTGGGGAAAAAGGTGGGTTGGGTGGCTGTTTTTGCAATAAACTGACTGTAAAGTTTCGACTTTATAGAAGCAGCTGTTTCTCCTCTCCTGGGTTATGGCTTCTCTCATACTGCTGAGAGTAGTTTCTCTTAAGACCTGGAAAAATCCTGCCTTTGAAGCCCAGGCAATTAATTTAGCACAACAGTAAATTGCCAATTTGAGGCCAGAAGCATTGGCTGTTAAAAACATAGCTTGCTGTGTCTCTTTGCAGACGATGATTCGTGGGACCTGGTCACTTGCTTCTGCATGAAGCCTTTTGCCGGGCGGCCGATGATTGAGTGCAATGAGTGCCACACCTGGATCCACCTCTCCTGCGCCAAGATCCGCAAGTCCAACGTCCCAGAGGTCTACATATGCCAGAAGTGCCGGGACTCCAAGTTTGACATTCGCCGCTCGAACCGCTCCCGGACGGGCTCGCGCAGGCGCTTTCTGGACTAGGGGCGGGAGGCGCGTGCTGCTGCGCTGCTTGGGCGGGTGGGCAAGCGGGGGGCCGGGGAGGGCTCCCCCGAACTGCTGCTGCTCAGGCTGGGGGGCTGCCTGGTCGGCCTGTGCTCACAGGGACGAGGAATCGCCAGGTCGTGGGCAGCCAGGGCTGGAGGAGGCTGACCGGTCGAAACTGCTGCTAGAGACTGAGGAGCTCAAGGGACAGACTGAGCTCTGGGTTTGGTGGGGTTTTGTCTGGTTACAGTTATGAACTGGGTGATGTCTGGGGAATGTACAATACCTTTGCCACGTATGTTTTCTCATCCCATCGGGAAACTGCAAACCTTTACTGTGCTAGGAAACTCCTCCTCCAAAGAGGGAGGAGAAGGAGGAGGAGGAGGGAATCTGTGTGAAGAGTCTGAAAAGTAAATGGCCACGTTTTAATTTTGATGTAAAATTATACCTGCCCATTTGTCCATATATATCAATCTTAGCTATTCTAAGGCTCCATAGGAGTGAGCGTCAATGCATACCGACCTGTGCGCGCTCTGCCTCCTCTCCAGCAGGCCCAGGCAGGAGGGGAGTTCTGTGATTTGGCATCATTTAGGTGAAAACGGGACTTGCTGAGGGACTGGTGTGTTTGAAGGAAGAGAGCCACCCTTTTTCTGGACAGGCAGCTCTGGGGACTAGTGACATCAGATTTCTTCCTTGAAGGTCTCTTCTTACGGTGATTTTTTGTGACTTTGTTTTTGCATGATCGGCTCAAATGTGTGTACGGAGGATACTGTCTGTTCTGTTTCCCAGCCCTTTGTTAAACTCTAAGGTGCTGTTTTAAGAAGACGATGACTCTCCCTTTTCTCAGCCCAGAATTCAAATGTGGACTGTAAAAAGGGCCATAGTAAACTTAGAACTTGGCAGGTCTGGTTTGGGATTTGATAATTTTGATCCAAGTACTACAGCGGAGTTGAATTTTGTTTTTGCCGTTTGTTTTTTGAGACTGGATTTGTAATCCAAAACCCACAATCTTTAACCTATTGGTTGCAAATTATACAGGAGAAAAAAAAACAAATGCAGGCTATGCAGCTAGCAAGATCAAGTGCAATGAAGATCTACCTGGTGTGAGGGTGGACAGGAGAGCACCGAGGGCCCCGCTGATGCTGCAGCTCCTCGACAGGACTTCACGGGGCCTCAGCCGAGGGAAAGCTGCTCAGAAACACAAGGCAGTCGAGGCTCGTACGCGAGGCCACCGAGATGGCGGTGTTGTTCCTCGATGACCAGAGTGAGCAGTACATAGCACACTAATTTGGCTTCCGTTTCAAGGTATTTCTCTGAAGCTACACCTGATGAACAACACGTGCTGTGTGTGGCGAGAGCGACAGGCTGCACCGGCTGGTACCGCGGCAGAAGCGAGCCTGGCTGCGCTGGCAGGAACATGTCCACGCTGCTCCTGTGGGTACGGCGCCTTGGAGAACCGATTTATCCCAGGACTGGCTCACCAGGAGGTGACCAGGGCTCTCTCCAGCACAGAGCCAGGCAGCCCCCCCCGAGATGTCCGACATGGAGCTGCCAAAGCTTCAGGCAGACGGGCCAGCACCGCGGTGGCCTGGGCTCCGCCACGAGGGCTGCGACAGCTCTGCCGGCACAACTTTCAACTGTTCTGTCCTGTTGCTTTATAAGAATCCTGTTCCACCAAGCTGCAACAACTGACTCCGGGTTCTGAAAACCAGCTCCAGCTTCTGTAAAATCTTAAGACCATGAGTTGTGGTATGCTGCCTTCCAGAAGCTACGTGGAACCACCGAGGAGTCTGCCAAAGACTTGCCCCCAACGGCTGCCTGACTGTTCTTTGCAGCCAGGAAAATAACCAAAGTTCTCAAGTGCTGCCGTTTCACTCTGCAAACAGAAAAGCTTTGGAAGATTCCAGTCACAAACTGTGCAAGCGTTGGACCTGCTCTGAAAATCGGTATCTCTGTGTTTATAGCGTATCTGCAATTCAACTGGACCTCCACAGAACGTGTTCCTGAAGCTTTTCTGGGAGAAATGGTGAACTGCCAAATGAACTGGCTCTTTTTCACAGAGGTTCAATACTAATCAATGTGACTGACTCTTGTTCTGTTACCTTTTCAGATGTATCCCAATAGATGGTGTCTGACAAGTCCAGCACGTTACAATATCAGCAGAGAGGAGAAAAAAGTAACATCTTGATTATTTTAGTTCATCACTTTCAGCCATGTATAATTATAGTTTAATTCAGAACTTTATTTTTTCATTAAAACTTTTACGGAACCATGTTTTTTTCTTAAATGTGAAAGAAGTGAACAACGATTTTGTCTTATTCTGAACTCAGGAGTCTGCTGTTATGATTTACTGGTGTGTAAAGCTGTTCTGCCAGGTGGCAGCAAGACCTGACACTACAAGCGCTCTTCCCTAAACACCCCACAAAGTCAGGGACTATAGGAAGTGCTGCAAACGCATCTTCCACGTGCCGACAGGTAGCCTCACCTCTCTCTGGAGCAGTTGCTCCTGGCCTGGCCTCTGCCGTAAGGCAGATTGTGGCGGAGCCCCTGGGCAGGAGATGGGAGGCAGGTGATGGCAGGAGCCCAGAGCGGCTGGAGGCGGCCGGGACGCTGCGCTGGGCTCGCCGGCGGGACCTGCCAAAGGGTGCAGTGGCCGGTGCGAGCCTGGGTGCTGCTGGCACTGGCAGCGTGTGGTCCCGGCCGCAGTCCCTTTGTGGGAAGCGCCCGAAGGCAGAGCTGGTGCGTGGAAGTCGAGCACGGGGCACAGCAAGTCATGGCAGGTGGGACTGCTGGCCAAGGTGACCCCACACCGTCTCACCTGCCCGAGAGCCCCGTTGCTGCAGGAGCGGGCACCGCGGCCTCGGGAACGGACCTCGGGCTGTGCCACATCTGCCTGGAAAAGGCCAGCAGGCCCCGCCAGCCCCCAACCCTCTGGGGCTGTGCCAGGACAGCTCCTTCCCTCCCACCCTGCCCCACGCATGGCAGCACTGAAGACCCCAAACACCCCAGGGCGCTGCTGCCTCGGTGCCCCCCGCTCCTGTGCGGCACCGCTGCTCAGCCAGCTGCACTCTACGCAGCAGCTTTAACACCCTGGGAAACCTGAAAGATGGCTCAGCTCTGGTTTACTTGTACAAACTAAGTTCCTCTTTTTCCTAGAAATAAATTAGATGGGAACAGATACTTGCAGCATCGGAATCAAATGAAATGAATTACTGTCCTTCCACCCCACTTGCTTTCCTCCTCTCTTGAAAACCTTGACAATACATGATTCTAGGCGGCAGAAGAATTAATAAGACTATTACACCCTATGTCCTTAACTGGAATAGCAGTGTTTGAAATGAGCAGCTGGATGGATTCATGGTGAAGAGGTCCATGCTACTACAAAAGGCAAAGAACTTCATTTCGAACATATTCATTCTTAACCAAGTACATTTCAAACATTGATTTGAGATGGAAAACAAACTCTGTCCTCTTTCCAACAAGAAGATTTACAGAGAGGCCTTACACAGAGAACTTCCCCTCAGGAGCAGAAAAAGGACTGTTACGTACCCCAGAAGTGTGTGGAGAAGTGAGAGCATCACGTCTTCTTCCCTGCTCTGTGCAAGGACAGGTACGTGAGACCGCACAAACGGACCGTGGCCAGATTGCAGCAGGGAAGACACAGCTGCTCAGTGCCCGGTCGCGCAACCTCAGCAGAAAGCACTGCGCATTCAGAAGTCACGTTGCTTTATTGGTTACTGAGCCACAATTCAGAGAAGTATTGCCTTGGAGCCACCTGTAGAAGCAGGTTCTCTCATTTTGTCTCCTAACATGACTGGTAGGACACTGCCTGCTATATGGGTAGTAAAAATAAAAATGTCTCTGTTCAACCTTCTAGTGTCCAGGGGAAGGTTTTGTAGTTTCTGTTGACCCAGGTACCAGAATGGACGCACATGCTCCCACCAGATTAGCCATCTGCATCGATTCTGTGAGCTGTCGGATGAGAACAAGAAAGGGATACACACCACTTCTGTTAGACAAGTCACATCCTAGCTTGAACTTGCCATCGGACCAGGGACAGGCAGGAGTATTTCTGGCTGCTAATTAAACACTATTCATATATATCTCAAACAATTATAGAAGCTTTGTAAATTGGATATGCTTCTTAAATGGGGCCAGGGAGCTGGTCTAGAGTAAACATGAGGTTTGTACCCTTTAGCCAAGTCCCCAGACCTACAGGGATTCCAGTAAAACTTGTCACAATCAGATATCAGTTTCACAGAATTATTCTGGGAAGGGAAAACGTTTTGGCAGACAGATAAATGGGGATGAGGAGGAAATCTGTCAGGCCTCCAACTTGCATCCAGGGGTTCACCTCAGCCCTCAAAGGGCCACCCAAGGCCATGAATCGCTGGGCAGCGACAGCAGCAGCTCAGGACGCCTCTGCGTCCCCCTCCAGTTAGAAACACAAGGCTGGATGGTACAACAGCTGCGGCGCTGCAGCTGAGCCGCTCAGGTCACGCTCCGGAGGCGTATCTTGCTCAGTCCATTTCAGTGACCCCGGTTCTGAGCCCCAGTTCTGTGTGCTTTGCCACACAGAGCAGAAGCAATCCTTTACTGGTTCCTGAGGGAAGAAGCGGGGTGGTCCTTGCTACTTACATTGCTTTGGTATCCTAAGGGCCTCGTTGTCCGCTGACATCACTTGGTGCAGAACTCCTCGGAACTGGTAAAGCACTTTCAAACTCTTCTCCTCACCCACACAGGGGTCGTAGAAACCTGGCAGCCCAGCCTTGAAACACAGAAGGACAGACTGAGCATTGGGGAATGGTGTAATAAAGAGTTTTGCTGCTCCTGAGTCCGGGCTTTGACTGAGCAGCCACGTACCTTGGATGACTCTGTAAGGATGAGTTTAGAATCTTTCACCAAGCACTGCAGGGGCACTGTCACATCTATTACTTTCACCTTCTCGTTCTTCCTGCTGTTGTCATTAACAAACTTCCCGTACCAGGCATTCACTACAATCAAACCTGCATTTCACATAAAATCACAGATGTGATGAAAGGCTTCCCACCAACAGCTGCGCAGACACCCCAAATTCCAAATTCCTCCCTCCAAATTCACAGACCAAGTAGCTGGTGTAATCTTTACCCATTCTGGCTTCCTCCGCTTCAATTATCCTCCGAACCGACTCCTGCATTAACCGGACCTATCACAACACAAGGGGCAGAGCAAAAATCAAGCAGGGTCAGATGTTGTGTCCAAAGTGGAAACAGCTTCCCTTCCATAGGGGGACTGAGTGACAAGGAAGACTTACTGCAGCTTCTGCCTCCTGCTTCTTCTGCAGGATGTCGCTGGCTGTGCTCTCCCTCTGCTTCTCCAGCTCTCTGCCACAAAAAGTCAACACCATGTCAGGTCTGCAGGACTCAGCCCCCAAGTGGCAATGTTTGCTCACCCACCCCAGCTACAACCAACCCACAACCTCACACGAAGGAGGTCGGTTTTAAAGCTCTTCCCCACCATTCAAGATATTTTTGTAGGCTTCCAGTAGTACTGGTGATCTAGAGACCCCAGTGCCCCAGCTGGATGCCCCAGCCTTTGCACCAGGCTCCCGCTTGAGTGGGGCTGCCAAGCTCTGAATTTAAAACTGTCTCACAAGCTCACCTCTCCTTCTGCGCCCTGAGGTAGGGTTTGATGATTAACCTATGCATGGCGAAGTACATAACTAGAGGTCCCACAGTGGCGTAGAACACAGCACTGGGCAGCAGCTGATCTGTTAGGTGGACAGGGAAGAAGTAGGTCTGGCTGGCCCTGTTCAGCCTGCAACAAAGAACAGAGTGGCAGGTAAGAGGAAACAGAGTTTAACGACTTAAGTACACTCAGCAGCAGTGTGTGCTAAGTGCATGAGAATCCAATAAACTGAAACAAGACAACGGTGAGACAGACAGCTGGCACTGCCCAAAGCCAGACTTTGACATAGCACACATCTCTTGTGACAGTACCTGACCATTCTAACATGGTTTTTTTTGAATCTTAGGAGAATGTATTGGGTCCTTAATTTCACCAGGGAAAGGGACTAACATTATCATCAAAAGAAAAGAAAATGCTTATAGAGAAATCTATGTTCATAACACTGGTATGTACCTTCAAGGAAGGTGTCAGTTAATATTCTCCTGACGCTTATAATTAAAATATTTATCTTAGAAAGCCTTAGTCTCCTTGGGAGCGAGCTCATCACCCCTTGATGGTTTCTGCATCTTGGCGTGCCCTCTGCTGGCACCAATTAAAAATGCACTACAGTATACGAACTCTTTATCTAAAGAGTTTTGCCCCCTTTGTGAACTGCATCTTGTCCATAGTATAATCAACCTATGTTGGTCAACGGTACTTCACTAATTCAAGTTTACATTTGTGTACAGTGTTACAAAAACTGAAACGCAATCAAATCCATTCTACTAATAATATTTTCAGAAATCTTCCATCCACTTACCATAATGCTCCAAACCTTACTTTAAGCTGTATTTTCACAATATTTTGATGCCCAGGCACACACAAGCATGCCCTGAACGAGCACCCGCAGAGGCACACGCCGGTCCCGACGGGCGCGTTAGAAGTGAGGGTAGCTGCAACCTCTCATCGTGATATATCAATATACCTGTATTGCCCTAAGACTGGGACCTTCCCACCTGAATACTGGGAAGAGAATAAGGCGGGTTACAGTCAGCCTCTGCAATCTACAGTTGTAATCTTGAACTGACTTGATTTTCAAAGACACTCCTTGGGGAACACCAACACTGACAGTGGCTCCTAAAACGCTGTGCCTGGAAATCTTCCTCTCTGCTCCATACTCCACTATGGTCCCAAAGAAACCTGCCCTGGAACGACAGAACCAAAAACTGGTAAGACAGGGAAGACTCCTCAATTTCTCTTTACTGAATCCTGTAATTCCCCAACAAGTAAAACATGGGAATACATCTGTGTGCAGCAGATGTTGGCTGGTGGAAGATTCAAGATGTATCTAGACAGTGAGATTAACCTTTTCAGTTTGTAGAGTAGCAAACAGGCTACAAGAACCTCTTGTTTTCTCACGGATGATGATATAGAGATACCACACACAAGTATTGCAAGTTCCACTTGTCCAAAGAGGCGCAGTGAGCTAAGCCTCCCAGACATTCACTTCAGCATTTACCAGGTTTAGTTAATGAAAAGCAGATGCCCAAAGACACAATATAAGCATTCGATCTGTGTGGAACCTGGTGGCCTACGACAGCAGGAGAGGACAGATTCTTCAGGCCGTAAGCAATGTGAATTTCCTCTTGAACACTTACTTGAGAGAACCTTTCACTCGTGTTTGATCCTCATCTTGAAACTTATGCTGATAACTGACCATCATGAAAGAATGGGGGATTCCCAGCTGAAATAAAAGAAGCACAAATGTGTGAAAACGTATCCTCACCCACCACTAAATGTCCCCAAATTTCCTTTCTTATCCTTTGAGTGGCACAGAACACACAGCAAAGCCTGCCACTCGCTCGTCACAGCCTGCAATCTCTGCAGCCCGCGTTGTGCATCCTGACCCTCATCTGAGCTGACCCACACTCGATACGACAATGCTGGGTGCAAAGTGCTGGGCTCTGCCATTAGACGTTCACACCAGACAGAACCAACTGCTCTGTTATCATCTCGTCGCAAGCCAAAATACTGCCGGGCTGGAAAAGCTGAGGCACTTCTCCCACGGGCTGGTATTGTTGTCCCCTGCGCCCAGCTGCGGGATTCTCACCTGTAAGGCCACGGTGAAGTGGCTGGTTTTCGTGTCCCGGACAATGCTGGTGTTCATGGCTGACTGGATGCCCCAGCGCCACTGCAGGTAGCCCATCGTGTTCTTGTCCAGGTGGCGCGCCAGGACCATGGTGAGGCCCGGGCGGATCCCGCGCGACGAGAACTGCAGGGCGCAGTTTGTAGTGACGAAACTAGGAGAAACAAGGAAAGCCTCATCAGTGATTAAACACAGGCTCCCAAAGGGCCTCAAAGTCCTCCTTTCCCAGGGGCATTGCTGAATACGCAGAGACCATCCTGCAAAGAGCATGACACCCAAGGGTTTCAGAAAAAACTCAAAGCTAACTTAGACTACTGAGCACGGCATCACCCAGAAAAGCCGGCTCATGGCCTGGTTTACCGGTCTGTGCCACAACGCTGCAGCCAAGGCAGCGGGCTACCCGCCGGCCTCGGCCCTTCTTGCCCCAGGCAGATAAAGTCCCGCTCTTCTGTAGAGGCAGAACCCTCGGCTGCTGGAATACAGCAGTCCTGCTGTTTAATAATCCTCAAGCATCACCTCCCAAGCCCAGCACTAAAGGGCTCAACAGGGAACAAGATCCCTGTATAAGCTCTGAGCAATGGCATGCTTATTATGTTACTCTGTCTCTCACATATTGAAGCCCCTGAAGAGCATCCCAATTTTTTGTTCTGCTTCCAGAGCAATCTTCTGTTGCTCCAGTTGCGAGATCACACCTCAAGTATCACAAATTCATGAAAAGTTCAAATACAAATCTAAGGAAGCAGAACACAGACCTTGCTTAAACTGGAAGTATGAAAATGGAGGACACCAACGCACAAAAAAGAATATAAGCATTTTGATCAGTACTAAACCACAATCTTTACACCTCATTCTGTAGCATAGAAAACAAATGCAGAATCAACACTGAAGAGAATTCAAGCCAGTCAGCTCCTTAGTGTGGAATATTAACCATTAGACCATTTTTCTACTATTTACCATTTTGGTGTAAGATTACGGAATATCTTCAGACCGAAGAGAGGTCCCTGAAGATCTCCTGCTCCAAACTCCAACTGTTCAAATGCACAATGCCAAATTGTTAGAAGAAAACATCTTTGACAACGGTGACAAAGTACTTGGCAAGTGTAATTTACATCACAGACATTTTGCACATCTGAGTAACATCTACCACACATTTCAGCATCCTCTCTTTTCTGCTAGTTTTGCAGAAGAAAACTCCCACTTCTCACAAGCTGAGGAAGCACGTGAGCAGGAGCTGGTGTGCAAAACGGAAGGCGCAGGAAGAGCCACAGCAGCATCTCAGAGCCGCTGCTCTGGCCAGGCGCAGCTTGCAGGTGTAACACGGGACCTTCCAGCTACTCAGATCGTATCTGCCTGGCAGTCAAACTGTTTCCCCTCCCCAACTTATTCCCTTGTGAGCAGAGCGGTTTCTGAAGCGAAGGGAAACTGCGTCGCTGCCCGCTGACAGCGCTGGGCAGCACCTGGCAGCCTTTGGACCACGGGATTAGAAAGGCCCTGGAGACAACGGGTGACAATTCTGTTAGTGTAAGTGAACTCCAAAATGCACAGCCAAATGCAAAGGGGAAAGAAAAACCAAGGCTTGGCCTTATCTTTTTCTCAAATTCCTTTCAGAATTCCTTTTTCTATGTTCTACAGAATGTAGACAATGGAAGATGACACAGAGCTAAAGTTCCCTAAAGAAAACAAACACCAGGTAACTAACCCAAGCAGCCTGAAACAGACTGGATACAGAAACACGTAGCAGCTCGTGCTCTTACCTCTCCCCACCCCTTGGCAGACGTCACTCGTCTCAGAGCAAAGTTGATGGATCCCCCTCCGTTCCCATTCTGGGTGGAAAGGTTACCAGACAGTATTGCTGTGTCCGTGGCGGTCAGCGGTGCCTGCAAAATGAATTCATGGGACGTTTTGCGTCCTGCTGCTTTGCACCACGGGGCCCTGTTCGCTTCACTCCTGCCCCTCACCTCGATGGACTGGGAGATGTGCATCTTGTTTATCTCGATCTGTGGAAAGCTGCCCCCAGGCACATCTTCATACTCTTCATCGTAGCGATCAAAGAGGTCAGTGGCATCTATTCCAACACTAATTGTTCCCTAAGGAATGAAAAGTAACTTACTTGGTATTAACAAACACCCAACATATATTGGCCGCAGGGCTAAAGCATCCTTGCAGGCTTTTTGCAGTTTTTTCTTGTTCTGCAATTACCTTTTCCACTCTAAAATGCATTTCTTACACATTCAAGACAAACATAAATGATTACAATATTCTAAACCAGCAATATTAATCATAAAATAAGCTAGATAAAAGACATTTTTTCAGTAGGAATGCAACTAGTAATACTAGTAGACAATTTTTCTATTGTGACACATTACAGAAGCAGGTAGAACACTTCCAGGCAGCAGGTTTCTTCTTTCTCCACAACTGACTCTATCAGTATTTTAAAGCTGAAATAATATATTTTTGAGATTGATTTTCTTCAATTGAACTTGGCCAGAAAGCCTTTAAATGCTTTCTTCTTATGAGTTATAAGAAACAACTCGGTTCTGAGCTGCATCATTCACTTGCAATTGACCTCCTTAGTCAAAAATTTTGTTCTCTTTTTCCTAGTTTACCTCGTGTAATTGGAAGAAAAGCTTGACAAAGATAGACTGGAAAAAAATCATAAACACTCCAGCATTAGGTCTGTTTTGTTGAAATTGCTGAAAAAGATATTTGCTGCTACATGTTTCAACAACAACAACCACCTTCCAATAGAGGATTGCTGCTCAAAGAATTAGCCGTTTTCCCTACATCATCCAGAGCAACTACGTAATCAACAAAGGAAAAGTAACTCACGAGATGCAGATGCCTAAAGGGCTATTTCCTACAGCCCCTGGTCCAGGCTCATCACACCTTGCATGTTCAGCATAACTTAGAGCTGCGGTCTCGAGAACAGGATGGAGTGTCTGCTTTACCTTTGGATTGGTTCGCTGCTGCAGCCTCCTCTCTTCCCTCTCCCTCTGCAAACGCTCAAATTCTTCCCTGATTTCAGCTGGAGTTCTCTTCCTTTCCACAACCTGCTCCGAAAGAAAGTAGAAACAACAGAGGAGCAGAGGGATTGCCTTGCAGGCGGGGGAATGCACCCACACGTCCCTGCTCTGCTCTGAGTCACTCTGCACGGGTTTGGCAGCCAACACCAGATCAAACAGCAGGTGTGAGAGAAAACCCCTGCTCAGAGAGAAGGGAAAATGGTCTTGCTGTTCCCACTCCCCTCAGAAAACCAAGGCAAGGAGCTTTCAAACCACAGGTACAAGATACAAAAAAAATCCAACCCCAAAAAGCACAGACACGGTAAATTCAAACTCAGAGGCTAGCTGACGCTGAAAAAGAAAGTTTCAGATGAAGAGGATGAGACTAGATGGACAATAATGATGCATTTGTCTCAGACAAGGATGTGGCCTGTCACGGTAATACCCTATTAGGGAACTCCGAATGTTGAGTTTATTGTTCTCTTGTCAAGTGAAAAACCTAAGTGTTCTTTGAAAACCCATCATGGTATTTCTGCAGAGAGAGAGAGAAACAACTAAGTGAGGGTGCCTTCAAACAGGCATTTATTACTGTCAGGGTGTCAGTGCAGCTCGACAAAACAAGAATGGCAGATAAATGTGGGTTTTAGGGCACTCTGTTTCTCTCACCTCCCAGCCTTCCATTTCCAGTCCTCTCCTCCCATATATGTCATAGATGGCTCTGGTCTGGGGGTCACTGAGCACTGCAAGTTAAAATCAAAAGAGGAGAGAACTCAGTTTTGGACTTCTTGAATTTCAGACCAACACACTCGTGTTACTCATAATTCAAGCACAGGATGGGGTATCTATTCTGGTGCAGCAGTTTTTTAGTGCAGAGGAGTCCTACCAGCCCTCGATCCACCTGCGCTCCAGGTGCCTCTTACCACACTTGCAAAATGCTGCAAGCTGATCCCAGCGAGTCCCTTCTGCCTCAGCTACACTGTGTGCTACCTGTGCTGACGGCGGGGGTTGAGGAAATGTCAGCTTAGTTCAGAATATTTTAAAGGGCTGTGGCATTCTTGGAGCAGAAAAAAGCTCTAACTGTTCCAAATCCGTTGTCTTTGTCTCCGTCTCCACACACATAAGAACTTGGTGAAAACCACTGGAGGCCACAGGCAGGTAACAGAGAACAGAAACTTGGGATGCATCAGTTCAAAAGCAAAATCAGAAACTGTCTTCCTCCTTAAAGCTTTTTAGTCTCTTATGGGAGATTCTTTTCAGAACTAAGGGAAGCGGTGACAAGATTATTTACGGGGTGCAGGGAATGAGATGGAGATTCCACGTCTCATTTATTGAGGAGTTTATACAGCACTGCTCCTCTGAGGAACAGGACAGAAGCATCGCTACCTATCAGCAAATTCTCTTATTACTTTCTGATAATACCAATCTTCTTCAAAAAGCAGGAAGACACAGCCGCCCTTCTGGAAAACCCCTGAAGCAGTTTCTGCAGAGCTCAGACCGCACCGACCTTCGTATGCCTGGTGCACGAGGTTGAAGAGCCGCTCGGCCTGCGACTTGAGCTCGGGGTCGCGGTGCTTGTCGGGGTGGTACAGCATGCACAGCCGGCGGTACGCGGCCTTCAGTTCCTCCTGCGACGCCTACGAGGGGCAGCGAAAACAAACTGAGGCACAACCGGCGTGATTTAAAACAGACCTTTCTCAAGATTGGCCCTACAGAAGAAACCTATCAGCTATTACCTTACACAGAATAGAGAGTGGACTTTTGTTTCATTACATAAGTTAATAAAGCGTTCAATTCTGCACACAGATATTTTCCACACTATTTATAGTGCAACAGGTGACAGCAACAGCTCATCAGTGTGTATCTCGGTATAAAAGTACAAAATACACCCCAGCAACCTGTGTGTGTGCATTATTTTTTTAGGCAACTACTGTCTCCTCGGTTCAATAAAGTCACCTCAGGACAAAGCCCCTAAACTCCAGAGACAGACACGGAGTCCTGGTGTTCCAGACCCTTGGGGCTTTGCCTCCTTGTCACTGTAACAGAGCAGCTGCCTGCCACGAGTCACAGCTGCTGCAGCGTAACTAAAGCACATCAAACAACACTGACCTGTTCATACTCTTAAAAAGGAATCATTTTTTTGCTGAGAGAGGCGTTTTGCAAAGCCCGTGGGTGTTTCCTGCCCAGGGCGCTGCCGAACAAGTGACAGACACACGGGGACGGACCCGCGGGGCCGGGTTTCGTGCCGCCCCGCCCGGGCGGGCCCCGCTCCCGCCGCTCGCCCCGCGCAGCCCCGNGGCCCCGCCGCTCCCTGCAGCCCGGCCCCGGCCCGGCCCGCCCCGCCGGCCGCACCTCCCGCCGCACATTGAGCAGCGAGTAGTAGTCCTGGTTGTCCGGCGCCTCCTCCGCCAAGGCCGCCGCCATCTTCCCGACCTCTCACCCCGCGCGGCCGGGCGGCGGCACCGCGAGAACGCGCGAGAAGCGGAGCTGACGGCGCTACGCATGCGCGAGCGTCTGTCTTAAAGCGCAGATGCTCTCTACAGTGCCCGCGCATGCCTACAATATAGGTACTACAGCGCACGCGCAAACTGGCACCTTAATGCGCACGTGCCCTCTACGTTATCCACGCATGCGCACAATATATACTCTAAAGCGCATGCGTACATTTGTGTCTTAAAGCGCAGATGCTCTCTACAGTGCCCGCGCATGCCTACAATATAGGTACTACAGCGCATGCGCAAATTGGCACCTTAATGCGCACGTGCCCTCTACGTTATCCACGCATGCGCACAATGTGTACTTTAAAGCGCATGCGTACATTTGTGTCTTAAAGCGCACGCGCCCTTTAGATCGTTTGTACATGCGCATAAATTACTGTTTAAAGCGCATGCCTAAATTTGCATTATAAAGCGCAAGGTGTTTTTTTCCTTAAAACGCTGTGTCGCGCCTCTCCGTGTCTGCGCATGCGCACTTCTTGAGCCGGCGCGTTCCCGCGCTGATCCCGCCCCGCCGGGAGGCGCCGCCGGTTCCGCGATGCCGCGGTGAGTGCCCGGCCCGGCCGCTCCCTCAGAGCCGCCCGAGAGAGGCGGGAGCGGTAGGAGTCTGTGCCGCTGCGGCCGCTCTGTCCCGCGCACCGGCCCGGGCTGGGAGGGCCCGAGCGGCGGCGGCTGCGCCCCGGGGCCCGGGCCGGCGTAGCCGCGGCGGTCGGGGGCTGTGCCCGCTCCGTTCCCAGGTGAGAGAAGGTGAAGAACGGCCGCGGGTGCCGCGGGCGGTGCCGCTGTCCCGGGTGCGGGGCTGTGCCGGGCTGTACCGGGGCCACTGGCTCTTGGCTCTGACTCGCGGCTGCCGGTGCCGCCCGCCGCTGAGGGGCCGAGTCCCGAGCGGCACCGGGCGGGACGGGCGCTGGGTGAACCACGAGAGGGCGCTCGCCGAGTGCTACCCGGTGACAAACCGGGAGGAAATGCCCCGAGAGCGTGGGGAGCAGCGAGGACTGTGAGCAGAAAAACTTCCTGGGCTGAGTTTTAACCTGCGCCTGCTGGGGACAGACGGGTGAGTGTTGGTGTCACTGCTGTGGTGACACGGCCGGGGGAACAGCGAGGCCGTTCCTGCTCCTGGGTCTGCGGTTTGTGCAGAGTCCCCTGTCCCCAAAGAGCAGAGCGGGTCCCGCTATCCCTAAAGAGCAGCTTTGAAAGCCCTTTTGTTACTAACAGTGCAGCCTCGCTTGAGGCTAAAACTGTTTTTCCTTTCCAAAGCTCAGCTGTTGTGTTTTGGATTTTATCTTCATTTAACTTCTGTTTGAAACCAGGAATGTTTTAATAAGTTTTTTTCCAGTGCAAGGGTAATTAACGAGAAAGTATTGATGGTTCTCTGGGAGTTCTGCTCCGCTTGGAGTGAGTGAGGCGCAGTGCTGGGAACCAGAGCTCCCAAAGGTCCTGGCAGCCCCGTACGCTGGGTCTGTTCTGCAGGGCAGCACCTGCTGCTCAATGAACATACCTGCTACGCTCATTTTTTTCCACATGGTTCAGGAGTCTTTGAGTCTGCAAAAACGCAAAGAAGACTCAAGTTCTAAGGATGTCGGTTGCCGTGGCAACACCATTTCCCGTGGATTTTGGTCCTGTTGCAATTGTGCTCTTTTTGTAACATGATCCGGGAGTCATGTGCTCCTCAGGGGTGTTAGCGTTACTGGGAATCCCTCCCCTCCGCAGATCGATGTGACGCTTTCCTCAAAGACACACAGCTGCTCATTGCCAGCTCTGGCTGCTGTTTCACCCGCATCACAGATGATTTGGGGCAATTTTTTTGGGAACAGTCCACAGATGTCACCTCTTGGCAGGGAAATATAGGAAGAGAGAAATATGGCCTTAGGGACCTAAACACGAACTGGGCTTTCTGAACGTGTAGAGGTAACACTTTAAAATCCTAAATTGTAACAGAGGAAATGTAACAACTATGGCAAAAAGCAATTTGGAGGGGAAAAAAAAAAAGAAAAAAGTACTTTTTTGTGCTTTACTGGCTTGCCCAGTTTTGGCTCGGGGTGCAGCCCTCCTCTCGCAGTTGTGCCACTGCGCGGGCGGCATCGCGGTGCGTGGGGACGCGATCCCTGTGGTGGGAGCAGCACAGCAGGGTCAGACCTGGCTCTGCCGGCCGTGTGGCGTGTGGCGCGTCCCTTTGTACACCGGAGCAGCCTCCTGGTGTCCTGAGACAGCTCTGGTGTTCAAACAGCAAATGGAAGCAATCCAAGGATGCAGACTAGCACAGTTCCCCTCTGTTATCTGCCAGATTAGTGCTGACTCCTAAATCGTACTAAAGGTCATCTCTGGTCCCATTTGTTAGTATTTGGAGTCCATAGAGATGATGTCTTTTCACGTATGAAAGATGCTATCGATTTTCTGTTACTGTTGTCCTGAAATGTGCACAGTGTGTCTATGGAGCAGTGGCGATTCTCCATCACTAGCTTTATGGGAAAAGAATGGTTATTGAATCTCTTCCCATAAAATAGAATCTCTTTCTCTCTTCCAGAATTTGCCAGCCCCTGTGGGAGCCCCTCGTGTTATCTCGTTGAGAAAATTGATTTTTTTGTCTCTGCCTAGTACGCTTACGTTCAGTTTTATTTTTAATTTGCCTCATGTGATATAAAATGAAGCCTTCCCTAACATCAAGTGTGCTTCCTCAGTGTTGGGTTGCTTCTTTTTCATATAGCTGAGCACTTTCAGAATGTTTTAAAATCAAATAAAGATATTTGCTTGGCACAAGTCTCTGCTGTAGTTGCTGGGCGTTTGTTCTCTCTGGGTGAGTCGCTGTGTCTTTCTCTCCAGCAGCTCTGAGTGCTGACAGCTCCTCACAGGTACACGGGGATGAGTGTCTAGAGCCAACACAGCCTGAATGGTTTGGGACGAATGAGACCGCAGCAGAGAACACGACTTGTGGTCCTGCTGATCGAGGAGCAGCGGCCTTTGGATGGAACCCTGGCAGAAATGCTGTCAGATTGGTCCTTTCCTCGTGTAGCAAATGACTGACTGTGGGACTCTTTCCTTTCAGGGCGGAAACGGCAACATGAATTCGTAGATGATGAGTAGGATGCCCAAGCCAGAGATGACAGTGCTCTTGAGGAAATGCTGGGTAGAACAAAAAGGTAAAAGGACCAGCTGATTGCGGGATTTGTGCGGTACCTCCCCCCAGACTGGGGCAGGAGGCACTGAGCTCCCTCTGCTCCATTTGCGCGGGGCCACCCGTCACTGCTGACCTGGTCCTGCTGCACTTGGAACCATGGGGCCGAGTGTCTGTGTGTCCGTGTGTCTGTTGCAGCCACCTCGTGCTGCCAGCCTGGCCCATGGCCGTGCCGGTTCCCCGCGGCTGTGCCGGTGCCCATGGTGCCGCTGCCATGGCACGTGGTGGCAGCACAAAGGGAACAGGAGCCGGGCTCGCCCAGGTCACCCACAACCGGGGCTGTTCTTCCGAGGCGACGGTTCAGCGCAGCTGTTCCCTGCGCTGTCCTGACTCACACCCAGGCAGGCACATGCAGTTAAAACGTTTGGCGTGCATTGGAAACAAGTCGCCTCCATGAGGACTACATTGCTTTCTGCTACTCTGATGCTTTTTACTGCGTTTTGTCTTAATGCTGTTGAGATGCCCAAAGGAATCACTTCTTACTGGCTCCTGCATTCTGAGAAATTCTCTCCATAGCTCTGCTTGGGGCCTGGGCAGCGCAAGGTGGATCTGAGCACTGCGGCCGGGACCCCCGTGCCCATCTTGTGGCAGCAGAACTGGCTGAAGCCGCTGATGAAAAGCAAGAAAATCTTCAGTAGTAACATAGCTCTCTCTCCTTGGGACGTTTTCATACTGTACCATGGAGACTGACGTTAATCCCCCAGAAGCAAATGTTCCCCTTGGAAATGTTGTTGCAGGTTTCTAGTCCGGATCTGTGTGTTGCCCCCGTCGCGGCCCTTCCCGGCAGCCGGTGCATGAGATGGGCACTGGTGTGGCAAGCGGGAGGTCTTGCTGGTGCGAGTGGTCAATACACAGAGATCACAGCTCTGGGCTGCCAAAGTGTCGACTTCAACAGTTGGTGAGGAATTTGCTGTAGTTTAGGTGTTGGTGCCAGTTGTGGTTTTCACGTCCCTGCAGTGTGTCTAATGCAGACATGGTGTGTCACCCAGAGAGTTGTGCTGGGCAGGGTCACGGCTTCGGAATGTGCCCCACGACAGTGATTCCTGAGGATCATAGTGCGGCTTTGACAGCATCGGGAATAATTTCCTCAGGCTGATTGATAATGGTAGGAGATCTTGGGAAAGAGGCAGCAGTTCTGTGTGCGGGGGGGTGCCTGGCAACGGGGACGCTGCTTTTCCCTTGGTACCCCATTGTCCCCCAGCGCAGTTCCCCACTCGGCACCAGCTCTGCCAGCTCTGGCACCGTTTGTTTAGCTCCGTGGTGGCTGGAAGGCTCAGATAGTACCAGGTTTGGCACCAGCATCATCATGTCTGTGGGCGCTGTGCTTCAGTTGTTGCCAACTCCTTGCTGTCTTCCTTTTTTCCCGACACGTGGTGTTTTATATGACCCCAAGGACAGACAGTTGCCTACTAGACTAGTGCGCGTTTTTTTCTTTTTTCTTCCCTCAGCCGTGTCAGCATTCAGGTTTTTGGTGGCAGGGAGTGCTGGGAGACGTGTTCCTTTTTGCCAGTGTCTGTGCCAGCGGCGGGGCGGGATGGAGCGGCCATGCGAGGGTGCTGCTCTGAGCCTGTGGCTCAGGGACATGTCCCTCACCTCACTGCCTGATGCAAATTCCCTCCCACACTGGGGGAGCTTTTCCAAGCGCCTCGTGAGTGTCTGGCCTGTGTCTTGCCAGCCTACGAGACAGGAGGTGAATCACTCGTCTTTGATCCCCAAGTGCAGTAAATTCCTCCTCTGCGGGCGGTTTGTCAGACAACGTTTCGTGGTCGCCGCGTGTGCAGAGCTCACCTCGGGGCAGGACGGTGCGGTTCGATTCCTCCATCTTTGGGGTGTTTAGTTTGGCATAGAATATTTCACGGACCCATCAACACGTTTTGGTGAGAACATGCTGTGTGTCAGTGGCTGTTGCTGCAGCTGCTGCTGCTGAGAGCTCCAAGGTTTTCTGCTTTTGTTCGTGGGGTTTTAGGGATTTCATCTGGGCTTTTGTTTGTGTTTGGTTTGTTTGTTTGTTTTCCCCTCACTTTGTAAGGACCTTTTTCAATTTATAGTTCAATAAAAAGGGTAATCTGTGTAGAGATGTTCTGTGCTTGGCTACAATTCTGCGGTTCTGGCAGAATCACGTTCCTGGTTTTACCTTCATGCTGTCCCAGGCTGAAAAACTTTGCATTTGACACTCTGGGCTCTATAAATAGTGGATGTGCCTTAGCAAGTAAAGATCAGCAGCAAATTGTATTGTTGTCGAATAATAGGGTTCTCCTGCATTCTTTACTCTTTTATGTCTTAATTTTCACTCTGCTGCTGGGAGTGCAGGAACAGATTTACTGCACTTCAGGAAAAAAGTATTTACTGGCACAGCCCTTCAAGGGAACGTCAGGAACTTGCACGTGAAGCTGTCTCGGAAGAGACCGGCTGTGTCTGAGGTGCGGCCGTTGCCGGTCCGTGTGGTGCGGGGAGAACGCCCGGGAGCAGCAGCCGCCTGGACAGCTCGCTATAGGATGATGACAGCTGAAAATAAAATAACATTAAAAAAAGCCCCTTCCAGGTACCTCACTGCAGACTGCACTAAAATGATAACTGAGGCTGCCACAGATGACAATCATATTACCTCCTTGAACTAAATAACTTGATTGTCTTATTATAATGGAAAGCAAAGAGAAATGTCCTGATTATACTGTAGGAAATTGTCTTTACTAAATCTAGCCCAGCATTTATGAGCATTGTATATATTATTTGATTTTACCAGAATTACATAAACGGGGCGGGGGGGATTGTTAATGTAAGTTTACTAGCAGAGTAAATCACAACCTAATTACTCTTTTTTTTCTGGCTAAAATTAGAATTTGATATAATGGTCAATAGACATTTTCTTTAATTTTTGAGACATAATTTCTAACAGCTAATCCAAATGAATTGGAGAAAGTTGCTGCAGAATTGAAAAAATAAATTCTCTGAACTTTATGGTGACTTACTGGTAAATCCCCATAGCTGGAAGCTTTAATTTACCTCATATTTCAGTTTTTCTCCACTAACTGGCTCATGGGTGTTTATCAGAGCAAACCAGTGGCTGGTTTTGTGCAGACAGAGCCAGGGCTGTCCTGGTAGGACGGATGGATGGACGAGGGCTGCAATGGGGGGTGTGGCACGTGCTAGGGCAGGGTTTAGGGTGTGGGGCGGGGCTTATGGGCGCGGCGCAGGGCGGGGCTCGGCCCTGTCCCACAGGGAGAGCAATTACCTGGTTTTGGTAATTGCACTTGACAAATGCAGAGCAGTATTATGAAGTAGCAGTGGGTTTACGCATGCATGTTGACTGGGTTACCTCTTGGGTTTATTTCTAGAAGAAACAGCTTCTGGTTCTGCAAGTGGAGCGAGGAAAGGGCAAAACCATTTCATTTCCATCATTGTGAGGGTTTTTTTAAGAATCTCTATTCACACTTTTAAGAGTATTTTTGTAAAAACACTTGGCACTCCCTGCTTCTAAATTGTGCAGTAACTTTGTGCAAACTATTTCAAAGAAATGGGGTTCCAACATTGTCATTATATCCATTAAAACAGTCTGAATTGGTGTGTGTTTTGATGATTGCCATAGCAATGGTGGGTATATAATTTGCTGAATATCCATAACGGGCTATTTGAATATGTTCTTTACAGTTTTACTTGAGTGTATAACTGAGCGTGCCACATCATCACATTGACCAAGCCAGACTCACATCTGCCATAGAATGAGAATGAAGACTTTTCTAAAGGACTTGGTATTTCACCTGCTTCTTCACGAAGTACCCAAAGACCGTACATCAGAATAGCAGCAGCTTTTATCAGTGTGCTGCCAAAAATTATTCATGATCTGGGCTGCAAAAACTCCTGGCACCTCTGCTTTCTTGCTGCTTATCAGCAGGAGGTGGCTCAGTGTTTGTGCCTCTGGAAAGGTAAGACTGAGCCCGTTTATCCTGTACCATACATGCACAGAATCTTTTGCGGCTCAGCACCTCTGTGCCTTAATATACTGATTAGACCTTTGATTTTTAAACAGTGGGGAGCTGGGAAACTTGAAAGATACCAGCAGCACTTCAATTCAAATGGCTCCTTTCTTATCATTTTATTGCACAAGGAATTAAATGAAAATATTTGGGACTTTGCTGGCGTGTTTGATGAAAAATCCATGTTCAAATAGCATCTGTAATACTACAGAGATCACATTGCTGTAATAACCTATATGCTACTGTTAAAATTACATATGATTTTAGGTATATAAGATTCGGTTTATCAGGGTTGTGGCTTTTTCTGTCCTAGTAGGAAAACTTATATTGAGGAAGAGAATGAGATCATTAGCCATATGTAGCAGAGTCCATACACTACTTCAGTAACCCCTTAAAAATGCCTTGCTTGTCCTCATTGACACAAACTCCCGTCGTCTCTAGGAAGCCGGGCAGTGCTTCCCGTGCCCTCGCAGAGCGGTTTTCGCTGCGCGGAGCTGAGGTGGTGGGAATTCCCCCTGCCCCGAGGAGGCAGCTGGTGTCCTCAACAACCTTGTCACTCACACCGCACTGGCTGGTTACTCTAGTGAGTAGAGAGGCACATGAGGAATTACTTGAGCTTTGGAGAGAAGGAGGTGGATGCTGCTGCGCACACATGTGCCCGGTTGTGCGTTTCGTCATGGCTGCGGGTGCTCTCAAGTTCTAGCCCCATGTGGAGTTCTGTATGGCTGTTTGTTCTCAGGCGTACATACATGAAGAACGCAGCAGAGCCTATGACCAGATAAACCTTTGTGCTTGCGTCCCTGCATGGCACAGAGAGGCTGTCGGGGCTCCTGCTGCTGTTGGCCCTGAGCGCCGGTGTCTGCACAACCAGATCCCAGCAGCTCTCCAGTGTGACTGGGTTTGGTAGCGGTCGGAGGAAACTCATTCGCTCCACCAGTTCTGAGCCCAGTGTGTCCCTCTGTGCCTTGGGAAGGTGTCACCTAAACAGCTGAGCTTCCCCCTGTTATCTGCAGAGGGCTGGAGACCTTTTCTAATCTCTTAGTCTGTTTTGCTGTCATGCAGGCTGTGAGAAGCACCAACTGCACGGCTGCCTCTGCTGAGCGTACAGATCATCTTGGGGGAGTATCCAAGGAGAGATGTAAATGCCCCAGAACTCACCAAGGAGTAGCAGCTCTTTGCCAGCGTGGCAACCAGAAGAGTTTCCAGTGTATCTTGAGCAGCTGAAGGAAACAATTAGCTGATCTGTAGCTGTGTTAGTATTGGTGCGTGTCTGTAGGGCAAAGTATACTAGATTAGCTATGTGGTCATCAGGAGTGAGCCTGACATGCTAGACCTTCGTCAATGTGCCTTTCACGCTCCACGAGATTAGCAGCTGCTGAAAATAGGAAAAAAGAATTTTCCTTTCTTCTGTCTTACAAGAGCTTCATCACTCCATGCTTGCCTTTCGTCTTGGCTTGAGTATGGCTTTGGTCTGTAGCAAAACCAACAGGTCTTCTTAAAGAAGTTCCACTCTCCTGAGGATCTAAGGGAAAATATCCTTTTTGTGTGTTTAGTCACACAGATCAAAGGAAACGACTGTCTTGGTTTGTATTGTGCAGGCATTAGATGTGGTCCAGTTACACGGAGCTCTGCTGGAGAAGGTGGCAGTGCCTGGGCTGTTCCAGCTTTGACAGAGATGGGGAGAAAACTCAGACAGGCAAAGAATATATCGCTCTTTCCGTTTCTAAAAGGACAGAGCAATTCACTTGGTTTCTTGGGAGACTCTTGACAGCACAAGCTCCTCGAGATCCTGATCCTGTGTGCAGAGGGCGGGTGGTGTGTCCAGGCTCTGTTCGGCTCATGCCACTCGTGGTTGCTTGTCACACCTCGTTCCTGTACCATTCCTCCAACCTTTTCCATGCTGCTGGCAGCGGTCACAGCCCTCAGTGCTGCCCAGCAGAGCCGAGTGCCCGGCCGGCCCCGCGGAGCTTGGGTTGTCCCGCACCGCTGACACCGGGGAGCAGCGGGGCTGGGTCCGTGTCCTTGGGGCGGGGCCGCGGGCGGTGCCGCCCCCGGGGGTCCCTGTGCGGGGCAGGGCCGGCGCTGAGTTACCGGCGGATGGGAAAAAAGAGATTCCTGTCAATGGCCCTTTTTAAACCACGCGTGAAAATCTCTGCTCGAGCCTTTGACTCGCTCCAGACGAACTCGCAGCCTCTGAGTTTCGGTTTGGACACGGCGGCTCCTGCAGCCCGGGGGGGCCGGGGCGTTATGGCGTCCCAGCGCAGAGGGAGAGCGCCCGGTGACCGGACCGGCTGCCGGCGAGGCAGGTCCCGCTCCGCTGTGCGAGGGGCGGCCGGCGCTGCAGCCACCGCCCCGCCTAGACAGAACCCGGGGCGGGCCGCGGGGCGGGGCGGGCGCGGCGATTGGCGGACGGACCGCCCGCCGCGCCAATCGGCGGCTTTGTTTAGGGTTACAGGGCGCGGAGGGGGCGGGCGCCTGCCGGGGCGCTCCGCAGCCAATGGACAGGGCTGGGGGCGGTGGCGCCGGCGGCCGACCGGCTCGCCCACCCCATTGGCCCTGCGCGCGGTCACTCTGGCGGACGGCGCCGCTCGTTGGCTGCCGGCGACGGTGGTGCCGTGCGTCAATCGGCAAGTCCCGCTTCCTCCACGGCGCGGTTGGCTCTGGCGGCTGTCAGTCGTGAGGCGTCGCTTCCTGAGTGGCTGCTGCGGCCGTCAGTAAAGCGCAGGGTCTGGCTCTCCTCGTTTTCCCGGCGTCTCCGCTTAGTGGCTGCGGAGCGTGTCACTGAAGCGCTGCCGCGTTACGATTGGCGGCGCGCGCTGTCGATCGCGCCCATCCCCTCAGGGTGCCCGCCCTCCGCCCGACACGATTGGCCGCCGCGGGTGTCAGTGCGGTTTCTCCCCCAATGGGCGGCGCGGGGTGTGCGCCGTGCGCGCGGGGTGGCCGGCCCGGCGGCGGCAGCGGGAGGAGGCGGCGCG